>JANHGL010024134.1:2708-15947 GCA_024611195.1 Ceyx melanurus
ACACGTTAAAGAGTTTCTTTTTTTTTTTTTGTCTTGGACAAAAAATTCCTTTTCTTCCCTTTGCACTCCCTTCCACAAAAAACTGACATTTGTTGATGAGACTTTATGTTTAAACAAACAAAAATACCCCAACTAATTGGACAAATTAGAATTCCAGTGTGGGAAAATCACCAATAAAATTTCAAATTAAAGGTTTTTCATTTTTCAAAATAATAGGCAGCTGAAAAACCTCAGCAAAGGAAAAGACTTTGAGGTTCTTCAGCTCCTATATGCAATTCAAATGACGTATGTGGAAATGTCATAAAATATTCCATAAAATGTCCTGAAAAGTGGAAAAGGAAAACTAGAAGCCAAGAAGCGCTTTGAGGAATGCAGAGAGGCATGTATGAAATAGTGGAGCTTTTCCAATTAGTTGCTTTATGTTTAATTAAGACTGCTCATTTTATTCAACAATGAAATTAACTAAAAAGTGCTCTTGGGTTGGGATTTTTTATTTTGAATTCAGATATGTCTTGAATAAAGTTAATGTCTCTATATAATAGAGGTAATTCTTAGATAATTATAAACAGATTCCTTTTTGCATGTTAACGTAGTAACTAAGCAGTGAACTCTGACATTTGCTTATTCAGAGCAATTTATACTCACATTGAAATAAGTGAAAAATCTGTGAGTCTATATTATGGACCAGGCTGAAACAGCAGCCTGTCTTGCATTCAAACTAAGATCAGTGACACATATTCTTGAGGATGCACAAGAAAAAAAGGAGGTTTGTGCCTGTAAATGTAATAGGTTTTTTCACTATGTGGAGATGAAAATATACCCTGAATATATAAATCTCAGGTTGTCCTACTATTCTATTATTTTTATTACTATTTTTACTTCAGCAATCTGCTGCCTTGGTTGAAGAAACAAAATTTATTTGATCAAACCATAATGTTATAAACATAAATGTGATAACTGCTTAACTACATGATATTCTATTTGCACTCCATCTGTTGTAGATCATCTGGCATGATCTATGTAAATAATGGTACCACTATATGAATAATTTCTTGGTTTATTCTGAATTTACATAACGAGATAATATTTGAATCAGAAAGAGATATGATAGGCATACTTTGTACATGCAATACAATTTTATTCCTATAAAATGTCTCAATTGCTTTATAAATTTGATTAAATCTGCATCAGAATTATGGTATATAGAAAAACATACTTCATATAACATGAATAACATTTTTTCTTTTGGTGATGATACAGGTAATATAATTTTATCTATATATCCTTCCCCCCATTTGCACATTCTTGTTTTTTTTCTGTTTTACCAGGTGCACTTCAGCTTTTCACCTTTTAACCCCAGAGTCATTACTTTCTATTTTGTTGAATATTACATATTTCAGATGGTTTTTAAGTGACAACTGTTACAGCTTATGTCAGTACAATAATAATAACCCAATCCTAGTATTTCACTGTTATTCCTCACTCTTCTCAGTGTACAGTTGCTGTAGAGGAAGTCTATAGGCCTGAGATTGATTTTATTTGATAAACATCAGCATCACACAATTAAATACATATACTTTACTTTATAACACCTTATTTGATGCCAAGATTTCTGTTCATATCACAGACGTCTGTTCTTTACTTACATTTTTGGAATCCCTCACTATTTAAAAAAAAAATAAAGACATCACAAAAATCTAATAAAAGCTGTATGATGAATAGCTTTTAATTAATGTATATATTATAAAACTCAGAATAAACTACTTGAATATTCATTTAGTCTTGTGGAGCTGGGTGCAATATCCCTAGAAAACTCTAGATTACCTTAATCAGTAAGACCTGATCTCTTATACACAGGAACAGTGCTCAAGAGGAATGAAGACCTGACCAGTAACTTGTGGGAAACAGAATTCAAACAGTTTAATTGCAAACTATATATACTACTATAGATGATGCCATATAGAATTGTCATGTTGTACAGATTGTTTTCATTTGCTTTTATTGAATTTGAGAAACAAGTCGATACTGACCATATGGTTCCTAACAATTTCTACAAAGTGTTTTGTTTTCAATTTTGGAATTCTTACTAAACTATGAATTGCATTTCACACTGCAAGTTGCAACAAGACCATGTTTTAAGTAACATTTATTAAGCATGAAAAAAATATAGATATGAAGTCATTTTCCTGAAAGAAAGCATATCAGCTGTTATAAATGTATAATTATTCAGAGTACATCTATTGCTCTTTTCTTTTAACCATTATTTTGTAAAGGAAAAAAATTGTCTGCACTGTTGGATTTTGGATAACATCTTGTGTGTATATAACTTTTAATCTACCTGTCTCTTATAAAATGAGGTTGACATAAATATTTTTATAGGATAAATAATATAAGTGCGCAATGAGATCTGATGGGAATATGTCAAAGCAATATATATTTCAGAAATATATGTAACTTAAATCATCTAGGTAGAATAACACAGTACCACTTACTCCTTTGTATCTTCTACGTAGGAGTGTTTTCATCAGGAATGAGTACTGAGGAGAAGAAAATAATACATTTTGTTGTTGTTGTTGTTTTGTTTGGGGTTTTTTTGTTGTTTTGCTTTTATTTGGTTTTTTTTTATTATTATTTTGGTTTGGTTTTGTTTTCTTTCTCTTCTGAATTAAAAAAAAACCCTAACAAATGTAAAGACTCAGACAGACCACAGGTGGTGTAAAAATACTGTATGTACTGTTGTTTATCTGCTGATGTTTGCAAGTATTAATCACTTGGTCTTATACCTCATTATTCATATCATAACACATGCCATAATTCATCAGAAGAAAAAAGTTAAAATATGAGATATTTAAAAGTGATTTGTTTTACTGTGTTCAGTTCTGGAGCCCTCAGCAAAGAAAAGACATATACCTGTTGAAGGAGATCCAAAGGAAGGCCAAAAAATGAGTGATGGAACATCTCTTCTATGAAGAAAGGCTGAGACAGTCAGGGTTGTTTAGCATGGAGAAGAGAAGGATACAGGGAGAACTTATTGTATCCTTTCAATACTTAAAGAAAGGTTATAAGAAAGGTGGAGACAGACATTTTATCACGGTCTGTTGCAACTGGGCAAGGGGTAATGGTTCAAAACTAAAAGAGGGTAGCTTTAGACTAGATATATGAAATAAACATTGGTACAGGTTGGACAAAGAGGTGGTACTTGTCACAGCGCTGGAAACATTCTGAGCAACATGATCTAGTTGAAGATGCTTCTGCTCATTAAAGTAGATTACCTTTAAAAGTCACTTTCAACCTGGTCTATTCCATGTTTCTGATTCTAGATGTACATAGATTTGGGGGGAAATGCCTTTCATTCCTCTTGCTTTCCATCTTGGTGTCTAGGCTTACAATGTAGGCTTTAGCAGTAGAAAAGGGATCAGTAGCATTTGAAGTGTTCCCTTTCATCAGCAGTGTAAGTGGCATTCTGTGTGAAACGTAACAGCATCATACTTTTTCTGGTGTAGTTTACTGGTAAGCTTTTTTTTATTTTCTGTAATGTAAAGAAACCTTTCAAAAGATTTAATTCATCAGCACATGCATTGGACTGCTAAGTCGTAGAAAAGGATCTTAATAAGATCTCGTTAAAATCCTTTTCTAAGTTTTACCAATGCAATGTTTTTGCTCTTCAGAGGAAATCTTGTTTCCCTTCCTTTTTTTTGTCTTCTTCTGTGTGTACCAGCTGGAAAATTTGTGCGAGGTTACACAGCTTCTTTCACCATTATAAATCTGATCTTTGGACATGTAAATGAATGAACTTATGTTAGACAATAAAAAGTAGTTACAAAACTTTGCAGTTTGTAATATAAAAGGCTAGAGCAGAAAATAAACTTATAAAAGTAAATAATAATTTTATTAATGTCTTTTAAATGACGGGTGTTCTGAATTTGTTAGAAGTATGGTATATGTGAGATTCCCAAAGGCAATTACTATTTCTCCTTGTTTATAGTGACTGGCTATTATTTATGGTATTTGAGGGAACTTCTAACTGTAGCCATGATGGTCAGTATTGGGCTTTCTTTTTATGAAGAGTTTTGCTTAAAGAAACAAATCAATTTTGCTTAAAAAAAATATTCTGGGGGCCCTAGTTGACCCCCAAGGAGGCTGACCATGAGCCAACAATGTGCTCTTGTGGCCAAGAGGGCCAATGCCATTCTGGGGTGTATTAAAAAGGGTGTGACTATTAGGTCAAGAGAGGTTCTCTTGCTCCTCTGCTCTGCCCTGATAAGGTCACATCTGGAGTACTGTGTCTAGTTTTGAGCCCCACCGTTCAAGAAGGACATAGAACTGCTAGAGAGAGTCCAGTGCAGAGCCACTAAGATGATTAGGGGAGTGGAGCATCTCTCTTATGAGGAAAGGCTGAGAGAGATGGGATCTTTAATTGGAGAAAAGGAGACTGAGGGGTTGACCTCATCTATGTTTATAAATATATAAAGGGTTAGTGCCAGGAGGAAGGAGACAGACTCTTTCTGTTGATGCCTGATGACAGGACAAGGGGCAATGGGTGGAAGCTGAAACATAGGAAGTTTTGTGTAAACATGAGGAAGAATTTTTTTCACTGTGAGGTTGATGGAACACTGGAAAAAGTTGCCTAGGGGTGTTGTGGAGTCTCCCTCTCTGGACACATTCAAAACCCTCCTGGATACATTCCTGTGTGATCTGGTCTAGGTGATCCTGCTCTGGCAGGGGTGTTGGACTAGGTGATCTTTCGAGGTCCCTTCCAGCCCCTGACATTCTATGATTCTATGAAATTAACCTATTTTTTATAAAGTATTTTTCACTGTGATAAAAAAAAATCCCTTTGAGACTTTCTTATTAAAGTATTGCTGCTAATTATAAATATCTTTAATTATTCAAAGAATCATAAAATCATAGATTCATAGAATACTAGAGTAGTAGGGTGTCACAGTTTAGGGCCAGAACAGCCCCTCCAAGGTCCTTATCCATGATGCTGCTGGAGCAAGTCATTCCCTAGCCTGTATTGGTGTATGGTATTATTCCTCCCGAGGTGTAGGAGGTGTGGTGTTCCACTTCATTAAGTTTACCTTTGCCCAACTCTCCAGTCTGTCCAGATGGCACTAGATGACATTACAACCGTCACTATCAGCAACTTCTCCCAGTTTTGTATCATCATCTTGCTAAGGGTACACTCTGTCCCTTCATCCAGGTTATTGATTAAGAGGTATTCAGAAGAAACAATTATCACTGAGACAGAAACTTTTTTTTTTTTAGTTGAATATTCATCATTTTGATAGTGGAAAACTGGTAGACAGTAGAGTTAGAAAAAGAATGACTCACCTGTAACTTTTAACCTTTCACTTGTATCTAGAGGATGTGTTTGTCTTTCATAAAAACTAAGAGTTTCATAAAAATGTCAACTTTCGTAAAAATTGAGTTTAGATTATTTCCTCATTTGCAAAACAATCACTGCCAGCACAGTAAAGACTTGCTTACACTTCATCTAGTGTTTTTAAGTTAGTCTTCTTTCACCTAAACTAGAACAGATATTGACTCTCAATTTATATTTTTCAAATTTAAATAGAGAATGAACACATACCCTGTATAGTAACTAAGCTGGAGAGGCATTTAATATCTAAATCATTCATTGGCATTTGCTTGCTTATGCACCAGTGATTGTGAACTGCAGTTAATCTTTTTCTGAAACACTCAGGTTTTATTCTGTATGATCTTAGGACTTGAATGTTAATAACTATGTGATAATGATTTTGTTCTATGTCCTATCAACACATACCATTGGCAAAGCTTGTTGTTCCATGTTGACATTCCTGCAGATTTTAAGAGTAATAGTAATTTTTTGTTTCATATCATAAAAAAAATAAAAATCTCTATTTTATCTGATTTCACAGATAAAATAGTGTTTGTACAAAATTATGATAGCATCAGGTATAGAGAAAATACAGAGCACGTACTGAGTCTGTACCTTCATATTACAGCCAGGACTCAAATGCATTGGTTGCTGTCTATGCAAATATATTATGTGAGATGTAACCCATTTAGCAGTATGATCTCAAAAGTTAGGTTAGAAGTGGGCAAGTATAATGAATGGTAGAACAAAATAAATTATATCCTGATAGTCTCATGAAATATTGGGGGGAAAAACGTAATTAAAAAAAAAGAAGTGATACCTCAGTACTGATACTTTTACATACATACAATGTGGAAAAAGGAAATATTTAGAAATGTGTAGGTCTCAGATACATGATTGTTTCAAATGTTTTTCTAGTTGTCTCTTTACTTACAGTTCCAATAAGTGGTGTTCATTCATTAATAATTTTATTAATTTAATAAAATATTTTATTATATTTTTCACTGGCAGATAATTGTGATGAGCAGTTGGTGTCTGCTTTGCCTCAGTCATCATTCAGCAGTTCATCAGAGCTGTCTAGCAGCCACAGCCCTGAATTTGCAAAGCTTAATCGAAGGGACGGTAAGTGTAATTTTTTAATCAATGCTATTATCTTATTAAGATTTATTAAAGCATTTTGTACCTGTTCACAATGTTGAAAATACATAGTGATCATATTCTGGGTTATTTGGGCTGGAGAAAGTTCTACTTGTTGTTTTAAGGAGAATGAGAAGGTAAAAGAGTCTCAAAGAATTTACTTTGCCAGGTACATTAAGTATTTCACAGTAAAATTATACATTCAAACACTTGTGAACATTTAACACTTTTAATGTAGAGGATTCATCATTACTGAACCCAAAATCTTAATATATTTTTCCAGCATAATATGTAGAACACATACACTGTATAGCTGGAGAGGCATACGTTTGTACATAAATTTATTCCTAAACAAAAAAAATATTTTTGTTTCTTAACAAGATAAAAGCATAAATAATATATTTTAACTTAGAGGACAAATACAATAGTACGAATATATTAATATAATTGTATCACAGAATCAGAGAATCAGGGAATGCACAATATTCTCTAAAGAAACAAGGGTAAATGCAGAATATACTTGGAAAGATGGGATCAGATACTGAGACACATGGTCCAAATTTTACTGAAGTGAAGGAAATTTTGCTGTTAGGTTATTATTTATGTTATACCTCTACAAAAATCTTATGAATGCCCTATTTTATTTATTCTTTTAATCTGTTAATTATTTATTTTTTGTAAACTGTGTGGCACTTAATTTGTTAAATGCAATTAAACTTCAATAACATTTTTGTATTTTGTGTTATGCAGCTAGAAGTTTTATACATAGGTTATGATAGAAGATCATTATATTACCCATTTTAGATTAAGTTTATTAGTAAATTAAATCTTATAATTCATGTCAAGGAACTGTATGAATGAAAAATTATTAGTTTATTTTAATTCCTGTAACTATATTTTCTATTCCTAATAACAGTCTTATTATGCTTCCTGTTTGAAGGACATCTATACTGAAGCTCTTTGACAGTATCTGATAGATTACATGAAACCTATGGAAAAACAAAACAAAAAACAAAAACAAACAAACAAACAAAAAAAACCCAAACAAATAAAAAAAAAACAACCAAAGAAAAAAAATAACAAACCCCAAACTGACAGACATATCACATTAGACTGTGCAATAAGTAACATTAGGTACTTTATTACATTACATTACATTACATTACTTAAATTCATTAGTTCTGTGTAATAAGTAAATGTGTTCAAAAGCCATGTTATATAAAAATGCACACAAATCCATTGAACAATAAAAAAGATAAAATTAGATTTGAAATAATGATAAAGGTTCTTGATCTTAATCTTGCAAAACTGATGCTAAGGAGGAATCTTTAGGAAGGATTTCATTAAAATG
Source organism: Ceyx melanurus (assembly GCA_024611195.1). NCBI lineage: Eukaryota > Metazoa > Chordata > Aves > Coraciiformes > Alcedinidae > Ceyx > Ceyx melanurus. The sequence continues at coordinate 10,559 of JANHGL010024134.1, forward strand.
TGGCAATGTTGTTTTATTGTTATACAAAATCCTACTTGTTGACATATCTAAAAATAATACTCTGTCTTAAAATTATGTCTTTAAAACCAACTTAATTCTATATTTAAATAAAATCAGTTTAAATATCAAAAAACATATTTCAAATCATTGTTGTTTTATGTCTGTAAACCAATTATAATCCACAGTGTAGTATAAGTTCAAGGAAGTGATGTTTTGTATGAAGTTGTGATATTAAATAAAATGTGTATTTTGGACTTAATTTGAAGTAGTATACACTCTTAGAATTTAACTAACACACGATTTCTCACCAAACAATATACTCGTCTTCCTAAAAATGTACATTTAAAAAAAAAATTCCATTTGCCTCTTTTTATGTGCTATGAAGTTGTTTGTACCATGTAAGCATGTGGTTTTTAGATTTAACATTTCTTTTCAATCGCTCTGTAGTGTGTTAACACATTAGAAATGCTCATAGCTTTTAATCTGGTATCTTTCCATTTCACATAGATAGAAAGCAGTGGGCTGCCAAATTTGAAAATTTCTATCTCTCTGCCTTCTCATTCCATGTATCTCAGGTTTACAGTGATTAACAGGATAAAGATTTGAATGTTTTATTCATTTGTCATGTACAAATATTTTGTTATTGTAATTTAACCAGACTCTTTGGTTACGTGCCAATTAATGTATCCAGACATAATTCTGTAGAATCATGTAAGTGAGGTGGGATGAATCTTTTTTCTTTTTTTTTCAGACTTCAATAAATCAGTCTGAAATGAATTAGTCTTAGAGTTTCACTTTTTTCAATGGAAAGTAAAGACTCAGTACTTCCTATAGAACCAGGAATACTTTTTCTTTATTGAATCTGTATTCAACTTCTGTGAATTTTCAAGGGAAAACCTGTCTAGACTTGTAGGTGTAAATACATGCGAGTTTAGTTTGGGTGGTATAAATCAAGTTGTTATAATTACATGGTTACAAATGAATGGCTTTAGTCACAAAATGAATTATTGTTAAACTGCATATACTACATAGAAAAAAAATTGTGTTATTTAGAGAATATTCCTTGGTTTGCTGTGTTGTCAGTGATCTCAGGGAAACAATAAACTCATCATTATAGTTTCAAAATAAGCCATCTAATATTTTAATACGTTTTCCTTCAATAGAGATCATTCTCTACTTTGAATGAAAATAAATCACATATTCAGCCCTCAGTGTTTGGGATTGATTGTGGAATTCTAACACTCATTTGAGAAAAGCAAATTATAGTCAATAATATCTGTGAATCTGTGAATCTGTGAATTCTTAATACTGTTTCTTAAAATGCCAAAGTTAGGGAAAATTGAACAGAATTTGGACAGGAAAATGTAAAGAGTTTTTACAAAGGAGTCAACATTTTTGTCATTCATTAGTAAAGAAATAAACCAAATATACATAAAAATCTGCGTTGTTTCCACTGGCCAAGACAAGGTGGAAATAAGCAGGAGATTCATCAAATATTTTAGAAGCTGCACTGAAGTGGAAATAGTTCTTTAACAAATATCTTTGTGCTTATTTAATTCATATGAAAAGTTAAGAGACTGAACAGAGAACACTATAATAAATAAACATATAAATAAATAAATAAATGACATAGAGTATGGAGTTTAAATGAAGACATTAAAAAAGAGAGCAATTATTAAAACACTTAACTCTTATTATGTTTCAGTGTTGTTTGTAAAGGAAAAGGATAATATGATTAAAATACATGCTCACAAAAAAAACCCAAACTACCCTTTTCTTCAGACCATTAGCAGCTGTGAGAAGTGATAACATCTAGGAATAACTAAAGAAATGTTCTAAAAACTTCTAATGTACATTGATTTCCTGAAGCTTTGCAAATATTCAATACTCAAGCAAAGCCAATGAATGTTCCTTCTAACTGCTAAAATAGTTACTCTGACATCATCTCTATTTGCAATAATGGAAAAGTAGATAGAAGAGTCAAGTAACAAGAATTAAGAAAAAAAATGAAAAATATAATATTTGTAATGGAAAAATAGCTCTCATAAAACCTGATTTAATTACTTGAGGTTCCTAGACATCAATGGAGGGATTTAACAGATGTGGGATTTTACTTTTGTCCTTAGGATGCATGACTTTCTAATTTTAAATAATATCACAATATCAATACAGTCCAAATTAAATTGATTTTTAGCTGGTTGATATCCAATTGCTTTTGTCATTACTATATAAAGATGTTTCCACAGAAATTCAGAGGCAAATCTGAGGTTGACTTTGTTTAATACATTTTTGATTGTATAAAAGTAAACACAAATAATTTATGATTAAATGTGTAAATGACAAGAAGATTGGTGAAATAGTAAATAATCATGGTAGAGCAAATATGTAGTGATAAGGTAATCAATTTAGCTATTAGCGCCACAGAATTGCAGAATCATTGGCATTGAAGGGACGTCTACAGATGATCTACTCTAACCCCCACACCAAAGCAATTTGAACTAGAATACATTACACAGGATCACATCTGGGATGGTTTTGATATCTCCACAGAAGGAGACTCCACAACCTCCTGGGCAGCCTGTTCCAGTGCTTTGTCACACTCACAATAAAGAAGATTTTACTTATATTTAGATGGAACCTCCTGTGTTCCAGCTTGTCCCTCTTGCTTCTTGTCTTGTCACTGGGTAACCACCCTTTAGATATTTATAGACACTGATAAGGTCTCCTCTCAATCTTCTCATCTCCAGGCTAAATAACTCCAGTTTTCCCAACTACCTTTATAAGAGAGATGCTGCAGTGTCCCAGTCATCTCTATTGCCCTCCACTGGACTTTCTCTAGTAGTTTCTTGAACTGAGGAGCCCAGCACTAAACACAGTATTCCAGATTTGGTCTCACCAGGGCAGAATAGAAGGGCAGGATGTCCTCGTATGACATACTGGTCACATTCTTCTTCATACACCCCAGGGTACCATTGGCCTTGTTAGCCACAAGAGTACATTGTTGGCTAATGGCTAACTTGTAGTCTACCAGGACTCCAAGATCCTTCTCCTCAGGGATGCTTTCCAGCAGGTCTACCCATCTACCCCTAACCTACATTGATGTATGGTGGTGTTCCTCCACCTACTCATCTAACCCTAACTCCATGAGTTTCCTAATGAGGATGTTATGGGACACAGTGCCAAAAGCCTTGCTGAAGTCAAGGTAGATGACACTGACTGCTTCCCCATCATCTAGCCAGACAATTATGTCACCATAGAAGGCTATTACATTGGCCAAGCATGATTCCCTCTTGATGAATACATGTTGACCTATCCTAATGATTATCTTTCTTTCACACCTTTTGAGATGATATACAGAACAATTTTTTCTGCCACCTTTCCAGAGATGGATGTAAGACTAACCAGTCTGTAGTTTCCTGGGTCATCCTTCTTGCTCTTTTTAAAAACTGGAGTGATATTTGCCCAAGTCCTCAAGAATGACTCCTATTCTCCATGACATTTCCAAAAAGATGGATAGTTTCATAGCAATAAAATCTGCCAGCTCTCTCAACACTTGCGGGTGCATCCCCTTGGGATCCATGGATTTATGGATGTTCAGTTTGTCTAAGTGGTATCTACCTGGTCCTTCTCTACCAAGGAAAAGACTTCCTCTCTCCAGACCTTTTCTCTTACCTCTGGGCTCAGTATTCATGAGAGACGGTTTTAGTAGTGAAGATTACTGACATTTAGTAACTCCACCTTTCTGCATCTTCTGCCACTAAGGTGCCCACATCATTCATCATAATCAACACTTTTAACAGGGTAGAGTGATTAGAAGAAAAAACATAAGTCATACTTACCAAGTAGAAACTGTATTTGGTGAAGCTGTGACTCTGAAATTAATCTGGGAGTTTATATGAATAAACAATTCACCATTAACATGTTATCTTTCAAAAAGAAGTAATGAAGCTTTTGTATATACAAACAGAAGAAAAGAGCTCAAAATGTCCATGTATATCTATATATACTTTACCACTGAACTGTGCTGTAAAATTCTGGATCCTGAAAAGTGTGTTTAAAAACTAAGCTGTTCTTCTATGCCAGTTCTACCAATGTGAATTTGTGATGTAAAAATAATTTTTAAAAATGTTTAGGGGGTGTGTGTTTTTTTTAAATGTATATTTCCCCATGAAGCTAAAAGAAAGACAAAACCAAAAAAAACCCAAAAACAACACATGAAAACACCCTCCCCCAAAATCAAGCAAATTAAGAAATAAATAACATCCTGGATAAGCTCTCAGATGTTCAAAAGGCTTGAAAAAGCCAGGTGGAAAAAAAGCATTTAGCAGTTTGCATATCTTAGAAGTAAGCACTTGGTCCAAATGAGAACAAATAATAAAAAACAAAAAATAATAATAATAAAAAAAAAGTAATACACAATTTTTTGTAGGTAGAAATGAGGCAGTCCAAAAATGACTAGCATGCAGAGCATGCCTACCATGACTAGTGAAAAGAAGTGCAAGTATATGTGTCTGATCAGGGCCATTAAGGATATGCTCTGATCACTAGGTGGTTGAAGTTTGAAACTACAGACACTTTGCTCCATCAAAGGGTTCTTGACATATCCTGGCCATGATCTCTAGAAGACCCCTATGTCAGACTGGGAGAAATTTGTCTCACTGTTGAGACAATGAGTCTTCTGGTTTTGTCTACAGTCAGATCAATATTTCATCTTGCTAGTACATACACAGAATCCTATCCTTCACTAATCCAATCCCATTCAAAAAGATTTATTAATTGGAATGTGAATCATTATACTCAAGAATGGGACCTTCTTTTAAATTAATGAATGTTTGCAATTTTACTGCTAAAAAAAAACAAACCAGAAGACAGGTGCTCTACAATAGTACATATAGCCATAGAAGAACCTTGACATACAGGTAGTTAGGAGATCTAGACGGGGATTTAGCTACTGGAGACAGTCCAGTACAAGGCCACCAAGATGATTAAGAGAGTGGAGCATCTCCCTTATGAGGAGAGGCTCAGAGAGATGGAGGACACTGAGGGGTGACCTCATATATGTCTATAGATATGTTAAAGGTGAATGTAGGGAGGATGGAGCCAGACTCTTCTTGATGTCATCCAATGGTAGACCAAGAGGCAATGGGAGTAAGATGGAGTACAAGAGATTTAGGGTAAACACAAGGAAAAACTTTTTCACAGTGAGGGTGACAGAGCATTGGAAAGTGCTACCCAGGGAGTTTGTGGAGTCTCGTTCTCTGAAGACATTCAAGACCCTCCTGGATGCGTTCCCATGTGAATAGATCTAGGTGATCCTGCTCTGGCAGGGGGGTTGGACTGGATGATCTTTCTAGGTCCCTTCCAGCCCCTAACATTCTGTGATTCTACA
>JANHGL010024136.1:0-11402 GCA_024611195.1 Ceyx melanurus
GAAGTTATTTATTATTATTATTATTATTATTATTATTATTATTATTATTATTATTATTATTGGAAGTGAAGGGAATATCTCTGAAAAAAATAGTGAGTAGCACCACTCCTTAAGAGTTTTCAGTGGTTTTGTGAACACCCTTCCTTGTGATGAAAAGGAAAGCACCAAGGTGGTATCAAGGGAGCTGGGAAATGGGAAGTTTGGGAAGGTAAAAAGTCCAAAACACTTGACTCTTGCAGCAGGTTGATTCAAGGTTGAAAACCACTTCTCAGTCTTGACAGCTGCTCTGAGGACTACTTAACAATGGTAAAATTTGCTACAACAAATAGTAGACACCAAGACTTTGTGCTCACTTTTTATTTTCTTTGAGATCTTTGATATTTTAACTATGGATCTCCCCATCCCAGCTACACCACTCCTGCATTACCCTGCAGGGAAAACATAACCATATTAATGAATAATCATAACCATATTCATGAATTCAGTGTTTTGCTATAGAAATAGCTACAGTATCCCAACTTCATTGTTTTGATTTCTCTAAAGAATCCGACACAGAGCAGAGTTGAGTTGTAAAGGAAAAAGGTCTGTTATAAAAATGCATGACAGTTTTTGGAACTGGAGAGCTTCTTTAAAAATGAAAGATGAAGTGAAGGTAATTTGCATGTTATTGTTGGAAAATTTACCCATACTGGATTATTTTACTGGGCAATGTTGGAAAGTAGGGCATGCATATATCTGGTGCAATTTTTAAGCATTCCAGGCTGGAATGTTTTGCCCTGGCTGGACACTCTCACTTCAGTGAGCACTTCCAGGAACCACATAGAACCACAGAATTACACAACTATTCAGTACTTAGTAATAATCAGAGGTTTGGACTAAACCTTCACATCCCCACACATCTGCTGACTCCATAAGTCCTGGAGATGCCTTTGGACTTTTGGACTCCTTTATGGATTCCTGTGACCATCACTGCTGCCTCTCACAGAGAGAGGGTGTCAGAATATGTTACTGAATTGTTCACGCATCAGGAAGATTTATCCCACTAACCTGGACACTCTACAAGCTGCTATTTGGAACAATTAAGATTTAGCTATTTAGATTTCATCTCTTAGAATTGTCCAACATCCTCATTTTGTAGATTTAGAATCTCTAGAGATGGTCTGGAGGAGATGGGCTATTATGTGCTCTCCAACAGAAGGAAAGAAAAACATATTTTAGCCTTTAAAATTGGCCACTAGCTAATGCTGCAAAAAGAAAAGGACTTGACTTTGCCTCTGAAACTGGTTTTCTGCTAACTTCAGCATCCTTACACTCACCATTCATCAGACTTAGTTTGTCAATAACTACTGGCTTTAAATGCCAGCTACCCAAGTGTACATTCTTCACACGTGATGAGAGGAGGTCTCCAGACTCCAGCTCAAACCTGTAGGGCTAGATGACAGTGGAGCTTGCACCAGACTTCACAGGACTCAGGTCTCACAATGATAAACCATTTCAAGAGCTCAGTGCCCTCCTAAAGTGCTTAAATAAGGATCAGGAATGAAAACTCCCACTAGTTTCACTCAGATTAGGAATTCAATCTAAACTGACTCCATTCTATAATTCTTAAAGGTATCCAGTGTTTTGATTTACAGCCATATTTTCAGAACAGTTCACTCTCCAGTATGCTGCTCCTTAAGAAAATTACTGTTTTCATTTTACTTTGCAGCTTAAATGAGAATCCATATTTATATACTTTATTTTATTTTTCAGTGTGGTTGCTAATCTTGAAAGGCCTGTTTACTAAAATCAGATTTGAAAAGATGTTCCATAAAGTGATATTAAGTCCAGCCATTTTTTTTTCCTAGGATCAACACAGAGACAGAAATGCATCAGAAGGGCATGTTATCATGTTATTCCTCTTCCCCAGTTTTTTCAAAGTCATCCTCAAAGGTGTCTTTGGGGTTTGTTTGATTTTGGGTTTATATGTAAGAAGCATTTTGGTCCTTTGTTTTCAAATTCATGCAGCACAATCTCAGCTTCTGTTTGAAACATATAATAAGCTTCTTATGTGGTTTTCTAGTGGACTTTAATTTTGGCACAGCATCTGTCTATTCAGGTTTATAAGGAGAAGAAGGAGGAGGAATAATGGCAAAAGCAGTTTAGCATGAAAAACATCCAGGCAACAAGACCATGTATTTTTTTTAACCAAGTCCTGTGTGATCACCTTTGTTTTTGAAGTTATCAGAACCAAATTTTAATGCAGCTTTGGAGCACTAAACATCACCCTGAAAAGCACTCCTCTGTGACAGTGCTGGAACACAAGCACATTTGCTGTTCAGCATATTGCCTTTTGGATTCTGCCACATTAATCATCCTTCCACAGGAATGTTCACTGAGCTTCCAGTGAGAGGTCTTTTACTCTTTAGGAGCATTTGTTTCTAATGATTTTACTGTAATTGTCTCAAATAAGCAGATCTGTATTAAGTGCTTAAGGAATGCATTAAGAATCTTTACCTCAAAAGCAAAACTTCCACCGATGCCAATAACATCACTGTTGTCTATTTCTAGATTCTATTTGCCTAGCTACATATGTGCTGCTTCTTATAGAACCACCTTGTAACATCCCTGGATCAGAGCTTTTCATTGCTTTGCTTGTTTGCATCCAATTCTATTTCTAATTATCTCCAACACTACAATAATAGTTGTATTATTTTGTATCAGTATTAAAAATTCACTAACACAACAGTACTATTAAACTGCTTAATGATTTTTCAGAATAATGTTTATAAATAAATACATTTATGTTCCGTATTGTAGTTAAATTATAATTAAATATATTTATATAAATAAATACATATATTTTCTGTATTGCAGTTAAATGTAGGTGGTGCATCCAACAAGCTTATTGTCATATTGCCCAGGAAGATTGCTACCATCTCTAATGTGATCTCCTGGAAGGTAGCAACTGCATGGGTAAAATAATGTGTGAGTAGATACATCAGTATTTTTTATAATCTGCACTATTTCAAAACATGGTTTAATTCTTTAACACTACAGGATTGGTATAATATACCTAAATATATTAATTATTTTAGGTATAATAAACCTAACTTTCATGTAATACATCTAAAAAGTACTAGTATAGGGAGAACTTAAGGGACCAAACTACAGTCATAAAACCAGCACAGTTCTTCCAGTTAAAAGGGATTATTCCAGAAAAAATCAGTTTCTGCCAGTGCATCTGCATCTATGTCAGGGGCATCTGTAAACACAGCTGTGATGCTCTGGAATCCCACTTCTGCACAACCACTGAAAGCCTGAAACAACAGCTCAAACCTAACATTTTGAGAAGCTCTGTGCCATCTTTAGAAAGATGGTTGTCTGCCTTGAAAATCTGGATAGAGAAAAAAAAAATATATCCACTTAAATTTAAAAAGATTTTTGAGATTGTTTTGTTCTACACATATTAAAATGAAGGAGTAGAAATCAATTTCCTTCAAATCAGGAAATGTGAAATAGAAGCCAAAAATATGACAATTAATCAAATACCATTACTGTACTTAAAAAAAAATATCTATAAAACCCCATAACATAGATAAATAAAATAAATTCACAAAGTAAATGACTTTGTTTAATGCTATTATTATATCATGATCACTCCCCACACTACCCTCCCAGTTAAAGGACCATCAGTGCCTGTTTCTGTTACTAATCCAGCTGATATGCTTCTTATGTTCAGTGACCCAGTTCCAAGAAGTATCACAATATAGAAGCCTATTTTCCACTTAATAAACATGCATAATTCCTGTGAACATTAGCACTGATTATGCACAGTTATACTCTAGGGGATACTCATCTAAACCCAGAGAATTCAAAAGATCTGAAGGAAAATGTATTTGGCCCTCCAGACTGCAAGAAACCCTGAAGAATGACAGGAACATTCCAGAATATTTTAGTGGTAGATTTCAATAACATTTCTGTATATCAGTTCCTTCAGCTCTCTGCCCACAAGGCTAATGATGTTTTATGGAAGATGAAAGAATTAAAGACTTTTTAAGATAGAAAATAAAAAATTAAGACAGCAATCAAGGATTAAGCTTAATGGTTAGGATATTCTCTCTGAAGATGGAAACTGCAGGTTCCAGCCTTTCCAATGTTATTTATCACCACTTCCCTCAAAAAAAAAGGAGTTAACTGGGATACTGCCAGCAGCCCAGAAAGGCAAATCTCATCATGGGTGGAGCAATGAGAGGGTGAGCAGTGCAGATTCAGACTCTTTACAGGGACATGATAATTGATTCACAGTTTCCTAGAGCGTGATGAGTGCTTAAACCACTGTGAAAAGATAAGGCATTATCTTCATTGCTTAAGAGAGAAAGAAAAAGGACTCCAATCACTTGATTTCTGATGTCCTACATAGTTCTCTGCAAGACAGGTCTGAAAGATGCAACTGTGATATGAAAAAATATGCATATACCCTGGAGAAATGTAGAATTTAATATGAATTCCTGTTCTGAGCATTACCTTGGTATTGCATTGGCACATTTGTTTACAGCATGCCGCCTTGAGTTACAGATTCCTCAGAATGGTAGCCACAAATTTCTCCCCATCCAATGCTCTGTGCAAACTGCTGGGACACCTAATTTTGTGTTTCAGCATGTAGGTCTCTGTGGCTCTGGATTTACAGGATAGAAACAATTCTTCAATAAATTATTTTGAAAACCAACAAAGCATTTGCCTCCTTCAGCACCAGGGAAGGAAGGATAATCCCTAACAGCTTGCCGCAGATTCTGGATCCCAAGAAGAATCTATCCACCAAATAATGTACCAATACTTTTAATGACCCTGTTGCAGACTATATGTAACTGTATAAGGTATATTTCTACCTCCTAGCTTCTTATTTAAGAGATGTTTCTTAAAAAGGTGTTCTTTATATTTTTATAGACACTTCCACTAAAAGTGCTGCAAATAATTTTTCTGTAGAGTCTGTTTGCATAGCTGATTATTTTCAAGCACTGCATCATTTGTATTCATAATGGAAATTTTAATGGTAGAGGTTTCCAAGTGAAGCTGGAGTAATTCTCTCTTCAGTCAATAGCCTTCATTTACATCAATAAACATCACAGTGCAGTTGATGCAAACACAAGGAGTGGAAGAATCAGTGTTGAGGACCTGACATCCACATGACGTGTTCTGGATGTTGTACTTCAGACCAACTCTGGCTTATTAGCAGACATTAGATACAGTCATACATTAGGTGTCATCCCAGGACACATCTTCTAGTTACATTTCATCATAAAAAAAAAGCAGTTTCTGTGCCCCAGGCCTGTGTACCTCACTCTGTAATTATGATTAAAGAGAAGTAAGTGAAGATAACCAGAATATATACCTCAAAATATTGCTCCTGATATAACTTAAAATATTTTTGCTCTTTAAACTGAGGATATTTCTGCTGTGTATGAGTAAAAGAAAGAAGTCTGTTCTTTGCATCTCAGATGACAAACCCTCTGATCAATACACATGTAAGTGCACCAAACAACTCTCATGAACAGAGCAGTGTCATGTTAAGAAAATGTAAATCTGAAGATAACTCTTGTATTTCTTTTCCAAATATTCATGGAAATCTTCTTCCATAAAATCCAGTTTAGATCAACAGACAAATGTCATCCCTCCCAACTCAAAGTTCACACAGAGGAATTACTAATCAATACACATTGCATATTTTTTCACCCTGAATATGCATTAAGGGAACCAAAATGCTGTAAATGTAATCATAATGATCTGGGTCTCCTGCTGGTGGCTCCTCCTGGAAAGATCCAAGTCTGCATCTGTGGTTTTGTCTGCAGCCAGCAGCTGGGGCAGGCAGAGCATCCTACATAGGGACTGCCACTGCAGACACTCAATTAGCTCCTCAGACAGCCCATGGCTGTTCTTTTACAAGCATTTTTGAGACATAAGGAGAAGTAAAGCTCTGCATTTACTACAGATAATCACATTTCTCCTCTGAAGAATTAGCATTGTGCCCTGTACACAGGCATTACATATAGAATGACAATAAACTAGACCAAATCTATGACAGAACCATTGCATAGCAGTTCTCAAAACACATTAACTACCAAAGCAAGGGAGTCTACCTCATTTTAGGTGCATATCTAAAAATACAGGAGTCCATAAAACTAAAAGCCAGATGCTGCATCTTAGTAAAACTTAGGAGCTGTCTCCAAATTTCAAGAGCAAAATACTGCTGAACTCTTCATGTTATTTTTTGCAATATCATTTTTGTAAGCGTGATATTGAATTTACTCTCTGATACTTCTTCAAGAGTAATGTATCCTGTGAAATATCTGTGAATACTTCAAACACCCCTTTGAAGGGAGGAAGTCCTAACAGTTTCAAGCTACATTCAGAAGATGTCTTTCCTTACAAGGTACAAAACCATTAAAGTAAAATAAAACAACAAAATCAAAATAAACTGAACTAAACAAACAACAAAAAAAATTTCATTTACTGTGATTTGCCAAAAAAGAAGATAATGATTTCTAAAAAGTTAAACAGTTGATGTACTCTATTAGAAACACATATTTTGTAAAGACCATTTACTTTCCCTTTCCTCAGAAACATGCATGAGAAATTATTAGGTGTCTGACCTTGCTGGATGTGCACTGAGCACTGTTTAGAATAGAAGTTATAAATGATGTCAATAACAAGCACAATACTTGAGGCAGTAAAAAAATCTTTCATCTGAAAGTAACAGTTAAGAAGTCAGTCATTTCTTGAGAAAATGATTGTGGGGCAACATCTTGTGCCATAAATACTAAAATTTGAAGACAGAAGCTTATTTATGTAAGCTGGAGTTAGCAGTTTTTGTTAGACCATTCATTAGCAGGAAAAAGGGTCTGACCAATAATTTTCAGAGTGATCTGGTTCAAGGCTGAAGAAATTTAGGGAAGGATTGTGGTATGCATTTAAGGGAAAAGACAGTCCCACTTGTCTGCAGAAACTGTCACTGTGCTCAGTATTAACTACTTGTATTTGAAAGGCTTTTTTATTTTTATTCAGCCTCACATCGTGTTTATGAGCTGTTCTGGTCCTACTGTTCTTCAATGCCATCCAATATTTTTCCTAATTAAAATTACTTTGAAGTCTCTGACCTTTAGGCAGACACTCAATTCTGAATTAAGACATAATTATCTTTGTAACATGAATACACTTCTTATGCTGCCCCCATGCTCTTCTTGTTACAGAATAAATACATAATAAACATAAGGGGAAGACTACACTGAATTTTATAAAATAATGACAAACAAAAAGAAAATAAACCAAGCAGCCTGGTTTTCTTTTCCTATAATAATGAGAGCAAAGAGCCAGCAGAGAAAAAATAAAGACAACACTTAAAATTTAGAGAAAGAAACCTTTTGTGCACAGAGATAATTTATCTGCAGGACATACTGTCACAAAACTTCACCACTTTTGCTGAAAGCAAAGGAAGGGGAGTCTTTTCTATGAGTGGGTGCAGCAATCCCATGGTTTATATTCCAGTGGTACCCCACTGTTTATTGAACCAGGACCACAACCACTCTTTGCAAGTGAAAGAGGCCTGGGAATTACAGAGAGCAGAGAATATATTTTTTTGTGAATAAATCAATTTTTTTCCTAAACTTTTGGTTCTGCTCTCTGTAGCTGTATGAATTGCTGGTGTGATGATGGCAGTGCTTCCCATTTATCTCCTCACCTGCACCATGAACAGCTATTTCTTAATCTAAATGACTGGCAGCTCCTCACCCTCTGCTTTCTTTACATTACTTTGCAACCTTCTCTATGGCTAAACAATAGGAACTTAATAAATAACTTACTTTTACGTAGAGCTGCTGAAATTCCTCAAGGTTCAGTCTACCACTTGGACAGTCCTTTAGAAATCCCTTGTACCACTGTTTTAGCTCGTGTTCATTGAACTCCGTGCTCTTCACCAGATCCTCCATCACCTCAGGGGCGAGCTTGCTGTTCTGTTTCCCCATTCTGCCTTAAGAAGAAAGAAATGAATACAATTAGGTTGCTGGCAACATTTTAAACTGGAGTTAGTTGGTTCACACTCGCTGCTGCTTTTAGTTAACCACAGCTTCACAGGTTTGCTAGTGAAAAGGAGCAGAAGCTGTGTTTGAATATCAGAGGCTGAAAAGGGTGAAAAAGACAACATTCCTCTTTCATTTAGGAGTCATAAAGCCTGGAGACAGACTGCTCATTTGTCTTCGAATCAGATACTTTCTAGCTTTTCTTTACCCTGAGGCTGAAAATTATGACTTGACTTTTTATTTGAATTTATCTTTTTTTTTTTTTTTTTTTTTTTTTTAGATTCAGGACTGCCAATAGAATTGACAAAGCTCTGAGCATCCTGGTTTAGTTGAGGGTATCCCTGCTCCCTGCAGGGGGGCTGCACTAGATGACCTTTGGAGGTCCCTTCCAGCCCTAAACATTCTATGATTCTATGAATTCCTCTTTGTCTTGAAAGTCTTTACTGATGTGACACCCACATTAGCAGCTACTCCTCAGAGGTACACAGCTGTGGACAGACAGGCTCATAACATAGGGCACCAAATGATCCACTGGGTGGAAGCAATGCAAGAGTCCACATAGTCTCAAAAAATTATGAAATCAAACTGGAAAAATTAATGTCATTCTTATATATATGCAAATATATGTGTATATATACACACGTGTATATATATTATTATATTATTATATTTGTATAAATATTTACTGAATAGCTGATACACAATAGATAGTTTATATTTCATCACTGTTAACTCTGGAGATATCCACTACACTTGTAATATCTATTTTTTATAGACAAATGCTAAACATAAAAAATACAGAAATAGAAAGTATACATGTGTGTATGGATAAACACAGTAATCTCAGTACTACTCATGTTGGCCCTCTGAAATATTTCCAGGTCCTGTGACATTTTACCAAAGATGTCCTCTGAGACAACTTTTGAGAAATCCTTTTCCTTAACTTTTTCAAATTCTGCTTCAGTTTTTTTCATGACAGGAGATATCTTTTGGTTATTTCTTAATCAGATAACAGACAGTGTTGACTTGTCCTGCACAGAACTGCAATGTAATGAAAAATTTCTTTCCTGAGCCTAGCTTAGCATTTCCATTTTTATCTCCCAGTATAGCATCTTTCTCTAACAACAGCACCACACTGAATGCATTGATTTCTACTCCATTTCACCACCCATTCCTGATATTAATCTATTGCTTTTGGCATCTTCCCCTATTTCATAGGGGAAGTTTCTTTCTCCTTAGAAGGTCATAATTTGCTCTAGTCTAATGAAATGATATATTTACAAGGCTTGCATTAAAGGTCCTACTACCATCTGCACCAGGTCTCCTCCTGAAACACCTCATGGCCTCTTTGCCCTCTGTCCAGGGTCCTTCCTAGTCTGTCTGTCCTCACCCTCTTCCACAGCTGACTGCCCACCAAGACAGCTAAAGCTGGCAGCAAAAATGTGCCCCTTTTTTCTTCTTTCTCCTTTAAATATCTACCCTTCACAGTCATAATGTATTTTATTTAGGACCCAGAGGACCCTTAAAGATTTGCAGCAACTATACTAACTACCTTACGTAGATTCATAAAGCATGTTGTATCACTTCATTTAGCCAAGTGTGCTTTTACTTGACTCTTTTCACCTTTTTCTTATCCTCATTCATACTTTAAGACACACATTAAAAAAAAAAGCATCTTCATGGGTGAAAATACAGTGGTTTAGACTAACAAATTTTCTGTAATTGCAATATTTCTCTATTTATTCTGTTAGTTTTACAGCCCTTTGACCTGGCACTACACAGAGGTGGACTCAGACAGAACTGTGATTCTAGGCACTATCTTCCAAAGTTATCTATGTTGTTTTTAGTAATGTGAGTGCAAAACACCACAGAAAATGGTGGGTGGGTCTGTACATATGTGAGAAAACATGAATAAAGATCCGGACAAACATATTCACACATAACCTTTTGTACTGTCAGACGTGGAGAAACAAGACACCACTTTTCTTCCTCTGTGATACAGCTCTCTAGCTTTGGTCAGCTGCTTGTTTTGTCACAGGTTGTTCAGTAAATCCCAAACACCTTAGAGCCACCCCCATCATACAATGCCCTCCAGTCAATGAAAACCATAGCTGACTTCTTGATAAACACTTTCAGAAACTACTTTTTCCACAGAATTAAACCAGTATTTGAGGAAGGTATAATATGGACTGCTGGATTCTGTACTCTTTTTTGCTGCTCCAGCACAGTACAGAGCATAATCTGTTGGGCTCTGAGATGAGGGACTGACCAAGCTGACCAAGCTGGTCACAATGCCTTCCTGTAATTAGAGGGACTCCTCCTTTCTTCTTGTTTTAAAGTTCTTTTCATATGGAATTGAATTACAATCTGCAAGAAAGCTCAAGAGTCTCATATAATTATCAAATATAAACTCACACTTCTGGCTCTGGGAGATGCAGCTTATTTTGGAATAAAAACTCAAATACATAGATTATCTAGTTAATCATATTCTAACATTGTCTAGAGTTTCAATGAATCTCTCATTATTATTGAAAAAGTACAATCACCCATTAGCAATGAGGATGACACTGCCAACACACTTAATTTTCTAAAATAAAAACTATTTTTAATTAACTTATAATAATGGTTTCCTAAGCATGTTTTTTCCTTGTGAAAATCTATGAATATGCATTAGGAAAAGATGGGAGAGAACAGCTGTACAATCAAAGTTTCCAAGAGGAGGAAAGGTTACCCTCCAAGCATTTCTTTTGTTTAGTAAATTTTAATATTTTTAAGTATAAATTTACTTCCAACTTCCATGTTTCCAACCATGCAATGCAACAATAACAAGGACTGTTATTCATATTCTGTTGTGTCTTCATGATTGGCAAAAATCAACAAAGGGAAAAATCAATAAAAACCCAAACAAACAAACAAAAAGCAGCATGCTTCAATACCAAACTGTTGTGGAGGAGAAATTCACGATAAATGAGGAGCCAAGTACAGGCACTTAGCATCAGTAAAAGTGTCATGTATGTTCCCAGGGAGATTACTGGCAGGAAAATGCTTATTACTCATTAGCAAGGGCAACACAATCCAGACTGGACATCAAGAAAAACACTGAATACTGTTGTGCCACAAGTAGCAACAGTAATGAAGGCTGAGTTTAAAAACACATCCTCTTGGCTGAAATGCTGCAAAGAGGCCACCAGCTACCCAGAGAAACAAGCTTTTCAAAAATGCTTAGTACTAAAGTATTGAAGTACTTCATTAATTCCTGGGCTGCAGCAAGAGTGGGATTCTGCCCCTCTGCTCTGCTCTACTCAGACCTCACCTGGAGCCCTGCATCCAGTTCTGGAGCCCTCAGCACAG
>JANHGL010024136.1:29530-44315 GCA_024611195.1 Ceyx melanurus
AATTATAATTGATTCTAATAATGTGGGGGGTTTTATTGTAATGCACTGGAAAGAGTATTACCACATAAAAATAATAAAAATTGCTGAAGTTTCTGCAGTGAGATGTAGCATCCTTTTTAAAATATTTAAATTAAATGTAATGTACACTGCATCTTTTTGAAATTATGTCCCACAGATCCCCACACAAGATATGCACACTGGAGTGGAACAATTAATGAATTATTAATTTATATACTCCATACTATACCACATAGAGGTTTTGCACAGAGGTAGAAGGTAACTTTGCAAAATTCTTCAGGAATAACGTAGAGAAAAGCGAGTTAGGGGCTTCTGGAAGCAGCTGGCAGAGCAGAGGCAATGGTGTGATGTTCTGAGTCCATGTGTGAAATAGCTGAGTAAGAAACTTTTCTCCAAAACTTCACACTGACCTTGGGGAAATGTGAGGTTCAACTCGAGACCTGGGCAGAACTGCTGTGGGATGCTTATTTCTTATGAAAAATGAGTGATCATTCCATCTGTCTCTGGTGTCTCCGGATGCCAGCTGTCCTTGAACTAGCAGGTGTTGAGTTGTGCACTGGGCTTCCAAAGTGCATGTCCCCAGGATGGCTCTGCTCAACCTGTCCAAGGCTGGCCCT
Source organism: Ceyx melanurus (assembly GCA_024611195.1). Lineage (NCBI taxonomy): Eukaryota > Metazoa > Chordata > Aves > Coraciiformes > Alcedinidae > Ceyx > Ceyx melanurus. The sequence goes on from JANHGL010024136.1 coordinate 30,166, forward strand.
GGGGCCAGCAGGCTGTGCCCACACCAGATACAGAAGCAGGACCCCAGCAGCACTCTCTGTGCTTTACTCTCTGCCATCCATTTCCCAACCAAGGAAACACTTATTTCACTCCAAAGCAGTCTAGACATGAGCTAATATATATATGATGCAGATGCACAGATTATTACCTCACATAAAACCAGAAGAAGCCATCTGATAAGAGAAAAAATTTAGACAGGTTGAGTAAGCTTCATGATAGTGAATATATTCCTATCATAATCTCCTTTCTGAACAGCTATTTCATCTGCTCACTGCAGAAAGGGCTGCTTGCTGCTTCCCACCAGCCATATTCTGCCTTCCCACTGCTTGAGATGTGTTTTTATTCAGGCTGAGCTGAAGGGAGATTTGGAGTAATCCTTGAAGGAATGGCAGAATGCAGGGAGCTGCCCTACCTACTAATCAATGCACACTGCCTGAGAAAAGAAGCAGGATGAACAATCTTGAACACTCTTTCCTCCCTGCTTGTTCATTTGCTCCCCTGGGAACAAGCAAAACCACAGTGACATATTAAGGCATGTGCTTCAGGCAGAAAAAATAAGCCAAGTATCAAGTGACTGACTCCTTTTAGCTAGCCATGGGATGTGCCAGCCAAAGCAAAGTCCCACTACAGCTAAACCCTATCTTTAAATTTTTCATTTCGAGCGATAAAAAGTCTTGCTAAATGGTCTGAAGATCCAGGAGAAGAATAAAACTGGGAAGCTCTTTTGCTGAAAAAATAACCAGATGGTGAAGTTGCATTTTGAGAATACACACCTAAGATGAAGTTTGCTGTATGAACTGCAGTCTTGCAATGCTGAAAAAGCATTGTACAACCAACACTCACATATGGCAGATTTTAGTCTTTTGTCTTCCATAATGTGGACTTGGCTGACAGCACTTAATAACAACTTAATGGAGACTGATGGAGTTGAATCAGCTTACATTTAACAAGGCTGGTGCTCAAATGACTCCACTTTTTAGTATTCTGCCATAATAATAAGTGGGAAGTAATGATCACCCACAGATGGCCAACCAAACAACATTTTTTTTTCAAAGGAAAAACAGGGAACACACAATTCTGGGACAATCCACATAAAATACATGCCTTTCATAGAATCATAGAATGTTTAGGGCTGGAAGGGGCCTCCAAAGAGCATCTAGTGCAGCCCCCTGCAGGGAGCAGGGACACCCTCAACTAGACCAGGCTGCTCAGAGCCTTGGCCAACCTCCCCTGGAAGAGCTCCAGGGATGGGGCCTCAACCACCTCCCTGGGGAGCCTGTGCCACTGATCCACCACCCTCAAGGGAAAGAACTTCTTCCTGAGATCCAGTCTAAATCTACTCTTCCATTTTCTTCTGCTCTAGTACTTTTAAAAACTCTATTTTTACATGCTCTCAGTCTTTGCATTGTCACACCCATTCCCCCCTGAAACAAGCAAGCACAGGTAACAGCCACTCCTGCCAACTCTTACTGTAGTGACAAATCTCAGGCACAACCCGTAGAGTTGCAGAATATAACTTCTTGTACCTGTTTATTGCACTTTAATGAGAATCTTCACATTCTGGTTCATTCATAGTAGACTGATTTATAGGTAATACTTCACCTGGGGAAAGTCACAAAGCCTGTCTTAATGGAATTCAGCTCTATATTATAAGAGTTCTACCATTTTATACTCTACCATAAAGTACACAGCTGAGAAGAGTTCCATGCTTCTAAAGGATGGCTGAAAATCCAAATGAGAAACTGATTTTGGGATTTATTTTGTCATAGTACTTTGACAACAATGCTTGCATGAGCAGTTTTCATATGTGTAGTGTAGTGCTGACACTTGTAAGTTATGCAAAAATGTAAGAAAAAACACGTCGAGGGCTGTGGCTAAACTGGTAATTAAAACAGATGTAAGAAACGTATGTAAATGTAATATGCTATTAATCCAATGTAATTACAACTCAGAGATAACAGAGACATGCATCTCCTCATTATCTGCTTAAAGAGCCCATTCCATGCTTTGCAACCCAATTCCTCATCAGCTCTAGTCCAAGTGGATCATCATTATCAGCACCACTCAACTGAGATCTCAGCAAGCAACAGCATAACCTGGGAGAGATGTAAATACCTGCTTATTTCTGCTTTATAAATATTCCAAAATTAGACTGGTGGTGACCTAATAATTTAAATTTAAGGCATAAAATAATTACAAATTTTATTTCATTAATACTTTAATTTCATTTTTAGTTCCTAAACTACACACAAGCACTTGCTTCTGTAAGGATTTATAAGGATAGCAAGGCTTTCTGAACTGCACTGTTTAGCTTCATACCAACTCCCTCAGACAGCCAAGAGGAAAGACAAGCCTCAGGAACAGGTCACAGGCAGACAATGATAACAACTCTGTATTGGTCCCATTACTCCATGGGAGGATAATTACACAGTGATTTAAATCTGACATAATCCAGTTCTGCTGCCAAAAAGGGTTATAACCTCCAAAGAAAACCTCACTCACTTTTGGAAACAACTCCTTCCCTAATGTGCCATGTATACTCTAGGATTTGTACAGTGTGCTCTTTTCTTCACAGTAGCTGGTATGGGGTTTTATTTTGAATTTGTGCAATACAGGAGTGTTTTTGCTAAGCAGAACTTACAAAGAGTTAAGACGTTTTGCTCTTCACACCAACCCACCAATAAGTAGGCTGAGGGTGCAAGAATTTGCAAGGGGACACAGCCAGGACAGCTGACCCCAACTGACCAAAGGGCTGTTCATACCATATGACATCACACTCAGCATATAAGGCTGTGGGAAGAAGAAGCAGGAGGATGTTCAGAGTGAGGTCATTTGTCTTCCCAAGTTACTGTTATTTGTGATGGAGTCCTGCTTTCCTGGAGATGGCTGAACTTCTGCCATCCAATGGGAGGTAGTGAATTAATTTCTTGTTTTGCTTTGCCTGTCTGTGTCTTTTGTTTTTCCTTTTAAACAGTCTTTATGTCAACCCATGAGTTTTCTCTTTTACTCTTGATTCTCTCCCCCATCCCACCAGAGGGGGAGTGAACAAGTGGCTGTGTAGGGCTTAGTTACTGGCTGGAGTTAAACCACAACCACGTGCAAGGCAGGGTAAGAAAAAAGGGATGCCATTCACACAGGAAAAAAAGAAAAAGTCATATGGGTGAGCTAAAGCACAAAGGAATAGGTTGTAATATGGAATGGAGGCAACAGGGAAAGCTTCCCTTTCTAGCAGATGCACATGATTCACTGACCATAGGAAGCCAGCTGGGAAAGGTTGAGTTGGGCTGGATGAAGAACTGAGCCCAAGCTGTTCTCACCATTCATTCCCCTCTGTTAGGAACAGAGATCACCTGGTGCTGGGGTAAATAGATGTCATGTTTCACTTGGGACAGACTAGTGTCACAGCACAAGTCCAACAGGACACTGTTTTCATCCAAATTTCCAGGTCTGCATCTTCATTCTTTTCAAATCCCCAATGTGATCACCCCACCTGCATATCTTGCATTACTTGTCTCACTGCCAGATGAGGAAGACTATCACCAGTATGGGAATGGCACCTGAACTGCATGGACAGCTCTTTGGAGGAAGAGAATGGAATTTACTGCTGTATGAAACTGAAATACTTGGAGCTTATTGGTAAAAAATTTACACAGGTGCCAAATGTTTTTTCCACCTTGAGTTGTAACAACTGGAAGTAGCATTTTTGGGCTTTTGCCCAACTGTCTTGGGCAAAATTAGCAGTGCAAACTGAGTTCCCATGAAAGGAATTTCACTATATTATTGTGATCGAGCAAATTGCTAAAACATGGTTTACAATTCACTATGAGAATTAGGGTCTTGGATTCTAGCCTCTGTTTTGCCATCAATTTTCTAAAAGCTCTTGGACATGTCACATTTCTGCCTTCTGCTTCATCATACAATGCAGTGAGAATGAAATCTTGTCAAATTCTATATATTTGCCAATACTGTAGGTGTTGCATCCCATTCAAAACTGACATCAGCGGTGAAAAACTACATGGCACACAAATACAAATGCAAAAACAATGAGCAACTTGTCATTTAAATACTTCAAAAGGAAGGGCCCCAAACTAACAGCTTTTTACTGCAGAAAAGTATGATTTTTAAAAGCAGCAGTTCAGTCATAAGATCAGTGAATCATATGATGAGAGAAAACAACACTGAGTCTTAAGCAAATGCTTCACATTTTATTTTTCAGTCCTTCTCCCTGATTAATTGCATGTCCCAAATGCCTCTAGACAAGCAAATTCCCCTGCACACACTGCAACAGGAGCCTGAAATAGAGATGTTTCTCTGGTCATTTTGAGAACTTACTTGTACATGACTTAAAACCAACCCAATTATCTGATGAAGCAGTTCAGAAAGGTGGCAAGAACAAGCTGGATTTATCACTAAATTGTTTGCTGGAAATTCAAATTTTCCCTGCAGAGTCTTCTCACAACATCTAAAACATTGTGAAAAGTAGTAAATCTGTTGGTAATTTTCTAATTATTCGCCCTTTCTGTGAGAGGCTCTCCTCAGTCTTTCTTAGATGCTGACACCTTTGCCTTCTGCTACCTTCAAATGCTATTTTAATCCTTTTCCTCACCTCCCTCTTCTTTATTGATTCATTTAAACTGTCTTTTTCCTAGCACTGAAATCCTCAAAGATATGATCCTGCCTACATCTCTGACATGATTCATGATCACACTTTCTTCCTTTCACCAAATCTCATCTCCTTTAGGCTATGAGCTTGTGAACACACCTACATCTCTAGTCAACTCTATGTGTTCAACATCTTTTCCCATGTATTTAAATCTAATCACTCAAAGTGTTTTGGTGGTTCAGGGTGTACTTGGCATTATTCAAATCCATTTCTTGGTCTAATTTTTCCAGTAGGGATCTGACAGATAAGCTCACAAAATCAGTCATTATCTTGGTATGGCCTTAGCCTTTGGTCCAGGTACTTCAGGATGGGATTGATTCAGAAAATAAATTTCCAGTTCATATTCAACTCCATGGGAATTTTTAGTAATGAAGCACCATCAAGACAGTCTTCCATTTGCTCCTAAATATTTCCTGATGTCATTGCTTGTCAAAAGTACTGCTAATGCCACTGGTCACTGATGGGATACAGTTCCTTTCTCAGTGCAATTTAAGTCACTTTTACTGTAATTGGAATTTTTGTAGAATGGGCAATTATCATAGCACAGTTGACACACAGTGACTTTGCCCCTATAAGTTGTGTGGATTTCATCCCTTATTTTTTGTTTATTCTCTTATATTCAACATTTATAGAAGAGTATCTCATTACCCAAGTATCCAGAGTGATAACACTTATGCTGATCATTCAAAACAAATGAAGAACTGGGAATTTATGCAGATTTCTCAAATATATTTTCAATGGAAAACAGCAGTATAAGACTGAAATGGCTACTAGCTGCTGTGGAGATATTACTAGAATTGAGAATCTCAGAAATTACTATTCTTAGTGACAAAATGCAGAGTTCCAGAAATAGGGAATATGTAAATTGCACAGCTTTGAATGTTGAAGTCGTGCTGACTGTATCAATGCTGACAACAGTAAATGGTTGAGTTCACTGGGCAACACTGAGAAACTGAGTATTACAATCTCCAGATATCTGTTACGTATCATTCCAGAACAACCTTGAACGTGTCATGAACTCTTTCTTTTATCTGGAGCTGACATTGATATATTGTTATTGGTCATCACTAATACACCCCTACTGGCAACAGGGAGATGCATGCAGCTGGAATGAGTCACTTATTGCAACTCCTTGCAATTTATATGGAAGAAAGCAGAATTTTCAAACTATCTGTTTCCTCCTCAGCTGACTATGCAATATAAGACACCCACCAAAACTCAAGCCATAGCTAGACACAATAATTTTTCACATATCTTAAGTACATGAAGTTGCAGGATTTGTCTTTTAAATTGAATATCACTATTTCACCAACATTAAAAAAAGCAATGCAAAGTAAGGATAGGATTGTTACAGACTGAATTACAAACTACTTTATTATTTTATATTTACTGTGGATTTCTCATGCAACAATTCAGAACATTGTTAAATTATTTTCATTTTTTTTTATAGTTGCATATTATGAAAAAGATCTACAACCAGTGAAAAATATTTGGAGGAGATACTAATCTAAAGTAAGCTATCTCACAAGTAATAGCAATTAATGAACAGTTCTTTAGCTCATTCTTGTCTAAAGAAAGCAAATTGCTTTGTGACTGAAGAACTTGCATTAATAGATTTTGTTAAGCTAATTAATAACAATAACTGATGCTGTAGCATTCAGTGATTTGTCCATACTGATAGGAGGACAGTTGAAAACAGTGTACGGAAATAAAAACCAGAGTTTTTTATGCTAGATTACCGTAAGATTTTCAGTCCTATACCACATCTTCCTACCCCAACATTACACGACAACAACAAAAATAAATCCATAGGCTGTGTTCCTCCTATGCAGACTCACAAGCAGCTCCATGTTGGTCCTTGCACAAAGACATGGGGAGTTCAGGCACTGAAGAGAGAGCCTCAACAGGCAAAGCCAATGGGAGGAACATCTGCTCACGTTGTACTGCGGCTGCTGCTAGACTTCTCTTTGAAAATACCAGCCCAGAAATATTTGGATACAAATCTGTCTGTTTAGAACATGTTCTGGGGTGTATTTACACTGGAAACCCTAGAGCTGAAGCAGAGAACGTGCCTGAACCAGCTTTTCACTGGCTGGCCTTGCCCCTGCAGACAGCCCCAGTGAGGCCCAGCAGAATGAGGTGCAGCTGCATAAGCTGCTCAAGGGCAGGATGAAGACCTGAGTGGCTAAGCCATGCTAAGCACTGCACTGCTGTGTCTGCCTTGCTGCAGATACATCATATATTGGTTTAGGTCTAGTTTGAGGATGTCAGTGTACTTCATTCACAATCTAGTGACTGCAGAATGAATGTACCCTAGTTAGTTTGCAGAAGATTAACTCAGTTGCTACTATCAGACATGGATTGGTTCAAAGTCACTCCACAAAATCCCTGCACATGCAGTAACTCATTTCTGCACAGGTTGTAGTTATACATGTATATTTTAAAACATGTATCTCTTACATGTTTTTAAAATGGGAATAAAAATATTTACCCTTATAGTACATACTTCTGCACTTCCTAGAATATATACAAAGGTCAGATCCTTGTTTTATACAGCTCACAGTTAAAAATACCAACATAACCAAACCAGCTACAAAACAACAAACAAAACCAGAAAACAAACAAAATAAAAATAACAAAAATAAAAACAGAAAAAAAAACAACAAAACAAAACACAAAAAAACCCCACAAACAAAAACAAACCACAAAACTAGAGTTAAAATGCACGATGAAGGAGGCATCCACTGTGGTGAAACATTCACAGCCAGGTATCATTATTAAGAAGGAGATCCTTAAGCACTTAACAGGAGACTGTTGGAGCAGAATCAAAGAGGAAGCAGAGACAGAAAAGGAGGAAAACCAGATCAGTGAAAGCTGAAGGATGAGATAAGACATGAGGCAGAGTTAGTACCTGCTGACATTTCAGGATTACATTCTCCTGTAACAGAATGGGAAGGCTGGATGATTGCTGATAACCTCTAACCATGTAGAAACTAATAGCACTTATTGAACTGTGTTCCAGTAGCACCTCTTTGTGGCAAACTCCTAAGAAAAATGAAAACCATCACAACTCCTTCCAGCCCTCCTATTTCACCAGACAAGAATGAAAATAAAAACCAGCCACTGAATGAAATAGCCAAGCACTGCCCAGTACAAACCACAGCAAGAGACAGCTCTTGCAAACAACCCATGTCCATGAAGAATGATAAAGGCTACCGTGTGATCTACTTACCATACCTGAAGAGTAAAATGGAGCCTTAGAAGCTACTTCTTTTGAGCACTTTGGCTTTTCAGTAATACACTTGTGTCATCAGAAATTCACTGACAAGAAGTGGCAGGTATATTTTATGTACTTACACGGGAAAAAGAGTTTGTGATTCTTTCTTTGTGTCTCCTCTTTTAAGCATAATATAAAACCCAAAACAAGGTAAACCATCTAATATTCTAACATTCAGGGTGAAAAAGCATGCTAATTTTATCCATTTTCTCATTCTGCATGGATGCCAAGGACCAGATTCCAATACCCAATACACTGCAGAGCATCTTCCAACCTTACTACGTGGTTGATGTAATCAGATCCAAAAGTACTAAAATATCCAAGTCAGATGCAAAAAAAACAACCAGGTTTAAAAATAAAGGTTAAGCTTTGTTAGAGGGCATTTAATGATACAGCCATTCACATCAATCAGTCCAGTTTTCAAAAATCATCAGTATGATCCAATGTTTTAGGCATCAAACTATAATTCCTTTTCAGGCTATTATAGTTTCAAACTGAAAGCCTTTTATGCAATTCCAAACAAATATTTCAAGATCACACCTGAATACTGACACTCATTTGTACTATTTGAAAAAAGATATTTAAAATGAAAACTGGCTGCTTTAAAAAAATACAACACTTATTCTGTTGCACTGAAAGAACAACAACTATAGTGATATCAGCTGGTACGTGCTGGATATTAGCAATACTTGCATAAATAAATTTTTGCAGCATTATCCATTATATAAGCTGATTTTATTTTCAGTGCTAAGACCTTGTAAAAACATTCACTCTTACTAACTTTTGAAAATCACAAGCTTTTTTTCTATATATACCAGCTTCTATTAAGAAAACAAAAGCATTTTAATTCAAACTACTAAGTAATATCCCAGATTTCATTCTCTAAGAGTCTTCAGCTACTTTGTATTTCCAAATATAGCAGCATAACAGAAATGTGCTTGTTTTCTAAGAGCTTTTATAAACATGATGTTCTAATTTTAGAGGACTCCACTCTGAATAAAGTCTAATTAAATACACAGATATTCTCAAATGCAGTCCACAAAGAGGATAATATTCATTTCTCCTCACTCCCATTTAATTCCATCTTATAGTGAATGATTTAATATCTACTTTTGAGTAAAAATATTTTCTACTAAGTGGAACACTAATCTTTTATTTAAAATATTTCATTCTTCTTTTCCTTTCTTTCACAAAGGCAGTCCTGTGTGAAATTATTTTTAGATAGCAAAATCAAATCATAGGTACTTTGCACACATCTCGCTCAATACTGACTTATTTAAAACTAATATTCTTTCAACTAGTTCAGGGACTAATTGGCTCAAGAACTGGTAATGAAGTTCAGAACCAAGATACAAGGTGTACATTTTAACTCCAAGGATAATTAACTATTAGAAAAGCTTCGGGAGAACTGAGATAAATTTTCCATTATTTGTGGTCATTAAATCAAAACGACTTTTTTTTTTCTTTTAAAAAAAAAAAGTGTTCCATGAACTGCATCACCAAGTCAAATGTTGTGGCCTCTGTTAGACACCTGGATAAAATTCTCATTATTTTCCTTTGTAAAGTGAAAGATTTATGAATCTGCAGGCTTTCATCTCTAGCACACAACTTCCTATTTAGCTATGTTAAAACTAATTAAAGTAATTTTCATCAAAAGGTTTAGAGCCTTATATTTATTATTCTAGAAGCTCTTTAAATTATCATCACAGCTTGTTTTCTTCCTGTTGTACCATGCTGAACAGTATATTCTTCACCAAAGTTTGAACAAACAAGGTAATCCCATTGGTTATTATTAAGCTGGAGGACTCAACTCATGGTGAATTATCAAAATTTCACTATTTTCCTCTACCTATTTATTACATGATAATATCTTGATAGGACATAAATAAATAAATAAACAAATAAACCAAACCTAAAATGTGATTTATAACTCTTACTACCATGAATCTCTCTTGGATGTCTTTTCATCAACTTTCTGGAAATCTAAGTTAGTGAACAAGAAATAGGTAAAATTATTCCTTCTGTTATTTAGTAAATTATATAGTGGAGTTGTGTGAAAGCAATTAAGCTTTTCTGAAGTCATAAATTATTTAAAATTAAAACTGCTTTAAGTCAAAAATGATTAAAGATCATTTTAATCAAAAAAGTTTAGTCTTATATATATTAGTGTAAAAGCTATAAAAATCACTATTAGAGCTTGCTTTTTTCCTGCACATCAATTTTGACTCTTGTAATGCTGACTGCATATTCCTCCTCAAATAGCTTTGTATAATAAAAAAAGTGATTTTAAAATTATTTTCAGAATCTTCCTAGTAGGATCTTTCTTAATTATAATTATCTTTAAAGATCCACTTGATTACCTCATATTGTCACTTCACATTACTTCAAAAACCATAGGCTGACAAACTCAAGAATGCAGCAAACTCTTGTTCTGACAAAGCAATGAAATTAGGAAGCTGTCTGTTCTGTTAAATTTTTATGGCCTAGGATTGAAAATGTGACTTAATTAAGTTTGTTTCAGACAGAAAATCTTCAATAATATCTTTGATGCTTCTTCCTTTGTCCCTGATACCAAATTTTCAGAATACAAAGTTACATTTGTCATCTCACTCCCAATAAACACTGTTTATTTCAAATAACTGTGGTTTTGCAAGTTACTTTACAAAATATATTCTTACCCTTCTTGGGGAAATAATCACAGTTTGATACTTTTATAAACACATCAGTGAAACTGAGCATCAAATGATTTCTATCTTTCCTCTTCTTCAACTACCTCCTTTAAATTACATACTTTTCACAACTTTCTGCTATGAGACCATCTCTAATAATCTGCCTTAATCTCCTACATGTGCATCATTGTCCTTTGGATCATATTCTTATCTAAATGCAAAAAAACTCTGGAAATCACAGAATCCCAGAATGTGACAGACACCCTGTGGATAATATCCACATGAACTTTAAAACATAAACTGAAAAAATACATATATATTCTTAGGAACTTAAGTTTCACTTTAAAAATAAATTCAAATTTGTAACACTACCTGGCAGCTTTTGTACTCCACAAACAAGTATTATTTTTATTATGTTTCATTATATTTAAAAAGGATTACAACTCTTAGTCTTAGAGCAATTGTATAAAACTCAAAATATGAGATTCTCCATTTCTAGGAATAAACACAGGAGTTGGAATTGGAGCTGAGGTAAGAAAGCATCTCCCTGTGATGGGAGCCCACCTGGATCTTTACATCTTGGAGCACTATATAAGCTCACAACCTTCCCCATTAGTTCTGTTCTCCTCTATCAGGCCATGCTTTCAGCAATGCCATGAAGAGAAGATACACAGTAAGCCAGGACCCTGCCCAAGGATTAAGGGAAATAAACAGTGAAGAAGAAAACTGGTAAAAAGAAATGATCCAAAGAGGTAATTAAGGCACAAAAAGATCAGAGAAGAAACAAAATTACACTCCAAAGGAAGCAAGAAAAAGGACAAGGATGTATAGAATGGCAAAGGGTGTGCAAATGCAGGTAATGGGGACCCACAAGAAGATGGGGACAGATTAAACTGTCTAGGCTCATTACAGGGAAGTCCAGTTGAAATAAGGCATGAGGAATAATGCAGGAGGGCCACACAGTTGCTCTTCTCTATTAGCATAAGACAAAATTAAAGTGCAGAATCCATTTTCAATCAAAAATACTCAAAACAAGCTTCTTTTTAGACCACTCTAACAACAAATCCACAAAGGTAAGACGAGATACATTAAAAACAAAAGGATAAAGAGTACTGATGAGAACATTTGATATCACAGACAAAGAGTGCAGTTTCTTGTGGTGTTATGTACTTCCAAGTACTTTAAGATCAAATTTACCTAATATATTTTAATTTCTCTGTCTCTATTTTCAATTAATGTATCTAAGTGTTTAATTCACAATTAGAGAATGAGCCAGCATTATTTGCTTAAGTGACATAAACTTCTGGAAATTCACAGGAATCTGCAAAATGTACAGAATGGAATATCTAAAATACAGTTGTGAGGAACAGATACAGTACAAAGAACTTGAGAATGTACAATGCAGCCAGATATAAAATGAGAATTGCAAAACTGAAAAAGAGAACTGGTTCTATTCTAGAACAGCTTGAAAAGCAAACAGCTTGAAAAGTAAACAATTTTTTAATATAACAATAAAGTGGACTGTATTCATGTGTTTGTAAAGGAATCTATATTCTTAAGATTTAGATTTTAGTCTCACCCTGAGCCACATGTGGTGCTTCTTCCCACCAGCACCAAAAGCAGCTTCATTTCATCCCTTCCACACAGCCAGCCTCCTATCTGCAACTGCAGCCCTCTCTTCTGCTCTGCCCTGTCCTACCCCATCACATCCCAGTTAGATATCACCCTACCAGCCAGAGCATGATTTTTCTTCTGGTTGGTAGCACAGTGTGCTCTCAGCTATGACCCTTCTGGTGTCTCCCATCAGGGGAGTGAGTGCACATGGGGAGCTGCACACCAGGACTGGCAGCAGCGGGGACATCTCCGGCATGTGCTCTGCAGTTCTGAGGTTACATAACACTCTGATATTCTGAAGTAGATGTCACTCGACAACACAGCTGATGTGCCATCAATAGCTGGACATTCCAGAACGTGAGGCACGTTGAAAAATCAGCAGTGCAATTCCATGTACAGGTACACGTGTGTATGGGGCAAGAAGACAGGGCAATCTAGAAAACTGATGAAATCTTGCAGCTCCGTGGCAGAAAAGTTTGTGGCTGAACTGCTTTTGAGCTCAAGAGAAGGATTTAGTCCTTAATTGAAAGGGAGGAAAATCACATAATGAAGATTAAGAGCATGTTTCCTTACTTTTCCTTGACAGCAGCATCAGCTCAGAATACGCTTTGTTTGAATGGAGAAGCCAGATGTAATTAAAGTTTCAATTAGAACTGATTTCAGTCCACAAACCTGAAATGGACAGGGGTGTTGCTGTTCTAACACTAGAAGACCTTTCAAGCGAACTGATATTCTTAAATAAAATGTATTTTAAAAAATAAATAAATAGGTGCAGCATTCTATTAAGTAAAAGGGTAGTAGTAAAAACTAGTGAGTCTGGAGATGTGTCATGGAAAGAAAGTGCCAGTAAGCACGTATTCTCAAAGGGCCAGTGAACATGTCTTCTACAAAGACAGCTTCTTTTTCTCTGGATATGAGGAATCTGTTCTTTACCATATTGTGATCAATAAATATGTGCATCTTTTTCTTCTTTGTGAGGAGGTGGTGGTACCTCTGAGAGATGAACTTTCTAACATAAGAAGGAATAAAACACTTATCCACAGAAGCACTCACTATAAAATACTGCAAAAAAATTTTTTTTTCTACAGAATTGTTGGAAAGGACCTGTAACTCTTACACAAAGCTGTTACATTAACACCTTCTGTACAAGAATACAGAATTTATTCATACATTTGGCCTTTTGCTAATTGCCCAAAGCTCTGGCGCACAAGTCGTCGCATTTCACTTTTAATGAAAAGACCGGGTTTTTTTTAATTACCCTGCTATTCGCACGGGTTCTTGTCGGCCGAAAAACCTGACGGTGTAGGTAACCCCCCCCTCCCCCGGCCTTGCTGCACCGTTTCGGGCGATGCGGGATTTGGGAGAGCGGCTTCCCCGGCGGTACCTCCGCAGCGGGCGGGAGCTCCGGCTGCCCCAGGGCTCCGCACCGCCGGGCTCGGGCTCCCCCTCTCTGCCCGAGGAAGGAGGAAAGCACCGTCCCACCTCTGAAAACCCCTCAACGGGCTCCTCCAGAGCCGGGGAGAGGGGGTCTGCTGTTACGTAAGACCGGACTCCCCTTTCACCCTCCATCTCCGGCGTCTTCTCCCCACGTCGGAGGCTGGAGGAGCCGAGGGGGCTGAGCAAGGCAGGGCAGTGCCCGGGGGCGAACACACCAGCGGAGGAAAGACGCGCGGTGGTGGGGACACGATGCAGAGGGAGGGTGTGGGGGACCCTGCAGGTGAAAGGTGAGGGGGGCTCCCCCGGCTTCGGCAGCGGGGGGAGGAGGAGTTGCCCAGTGGGGAAAGCGGGGGACACCGGGGCGTGGGGACACCCCCGGGGAGGGGGAACTGGCAGCACAGGCAGGTCCGCAGAGGGTGAGAAGCGGGGAGGGGAGACTCGTGGGCTGTGCGATGGTAAGAAGCAGCTCTG
>JANHGL010024140.1:0-22388 GCA_024611195.1 Ceyx melanurus
TTTGGGGAGGGAGGGGGGTTAAAAGAGAGCGGTCTGTTATCGGTCTGGGGGTTGCCCTGACTCCAAACCGCGACAGTATCAAAGCAAAATGCTTTTGCTACTAAAGGCTAATAGTGCAAGAATTAGAATAGCTGTGTTTGTGTGCAATTTTCATAGATATGCTCCTATTCTAGTAAGTAGTCAGTAAAAGGATAAATAATTTCTAAAGGGGGGAAAAAAATACAATTACCTAAACTGTAAATTAAAACCAAATTTAAATACAACCATTAAGAACTGGTTAATGTAGTCTGCTGAGAAGTGGTTCAGTGGAAGGGTGTTAGAAGTTCTGTGCAGGTGATCTGAGCATCTTTTATTTTCTTTCAAAGAGGCTTTTCTGGATCACGTATTGTTTTTACATGAGGTGGGGCTGTTATAACTCCAACACCTCCACTGGAACTGTTCCAGCTGTAGCATCCATGTGTAACTCAGGTCAAACTCAAGCCAACACCTTTTAAAATCCTTGTGTAGGTAGTGCAGAGCCAAGGATTGCCATCAGAAATTAGTCCATAATCCTGAAGAAGCGTAGAGACTTTTTGGCTAAGTAATTTGCTCACTAGACTTTCTAGACTTTTTTAATATCAAGCTTTATTTTTATATTTTGGCCTCTTTGAATAGACTTGCTGCCTGTCACATGTTGTCTCTCAACATATACAGCCTTAGTCTTGGATATGTCTGCAGAAGCACAAACAGGTTCCCAGTGGTCTTTAGACTAAGCTTGTCCTCTCCAGACAGAAGCCTGGAAGAGGAGCTTCTGTCTGCAGTATGTGCAGGACATGTCCTGTGGCCCTGCGAAGCCTTTCCCAAGCTCCCGCACACCCTTGTCCCCGTGGCTGATGTGCCGCAGGGCTGCAAGCCCCCACATGTGACCTATAGCCCCCCATGTGCCACCCCTCCATCGCTGGGGATGTGGTGCCTGTGCAGCTTCAGCATGTTGCTCTCATAAAGTGGTCCCTGGGAAGCACTGTTGGAGGACAGGCTTGGCTTGGGAGAGTACCCGTGCAGCCCTCAGACAAAGGACTCGTCGTTTTCATGCTTCCACCTTCACAGTCCTGCCGTGGTAAGCAGGCTGCTGGTGTGGCTGATGATGCCCTGCCATGGCAGCAATCCCCATTTGCTTCTGATGACCCAACAGGGGTAGCTTTTGGTAAAAGCCGTGGCAGGGCTCGGGACCACTGTTAACACAGTGCTGTCTGTCTCAGCTGCTGCAGCCCATTCTTCTTAGGGTGCCAGCCCCAGTAGGTAGCAGTGCCAGTATTTACCACTGCATTCCCCTTTCTGGTGGCACAGAGCTTCACAGCGCTGAGTGATAGGGAGGCACTGTCAGAGGACAGATATTTTTGGTACCACTGGGTGGTCTGCATAGGTGTTAAAAAGGCCTTGTGTCTCTCCAGGCGAGGCTCCAGCCAGTCAGTGCCTGGTGCCTTGCGGAGGAGTGAAGGCTCCAGCTTTTGGAGGAGGCACCCGGGCAACTGATAACATAAATATACCTTTTGCTTGCTTTGTTTCTGTGCGTTTTAAGACCGTCTCTCTAGGAAGGCCTTCCCTCCGCCCCTGGTTTTTTTTCCTACATGCACAGCTGAAACAAAACCGGCGGTGGAGCCACCTTCTCTCACTGGAGCCTGGCTGGCAACAGCCTGCCCTGACCTAAGACACCAGCCATTGTTAAGGGTATAACACATTTACATATTTTGCAATAAAACATCAGTTATTTGCATTACTGTGTCAAGTTTTATTTGATTCTTTCACCTAAAAATGACTCATTTTCCTTTCTTGTATTTTAAAAACCAACTACTCTAAGCTTGTTTGAGAATAATCAAAAATTGCCCATTTAGCTAGAAGTCATTTTCTTTTCAAAAGGCAAATGTTATTTAATCTTTCAGCTGTTCATTGTGCCATCATAAATACTTTCTTTTCAGCACAGTTGTGGGGACTGAAATGAGCCCACTAATTGCCTCCCATTTCGACTGACATGTGGTGGTTTAGTGGAAAGAGAACACAGCGGGGAGAAGGAAATAGGAGGCTGAGAAAATGAGAGCTAATTATTTTCACTGCCTCATGTCAGGCTCTGTGTCAGCCTTGTTTTTACAAACTGGAAGGTTTAGCACTAAATAAAACAAACTGGCGTCATGTTTTTATATACTGGCAGTGTCATGGAAGCAGCTGCACATCTCAAAGACAATATAATGCCTGCATTCGCATGGACACCATCTGACAGCCACTGTGAGCCACTACTAATGAGGATATCACAGTGGTGCCAAGTGAAAGGTGCTGAATTATGTATGATTCTTCATCAGTGCAGCAATAGTCCTGTACATCATTATGAGACATTGTTTTGCTGAAGAGATTAAAACATTCTTAGTTCCAGACCCTGCAACCTATACACGCTACAAGAGGTTATTAATGGAATTTTTCGGGAGAGTTTCTTGTGGATTTCTTTTTGGTTAAAAATATCTCATGGGACAAAGCCATGGTGGGTCATGACACTATATATATAAAGAAGGGAAGCAAATTAACCATAATTGTGTTATCTTCCTTTAAATCCAGAATAATAAAATATAGTGTAGCAGGGTGATACATAATGATAAATAACCCAAGTGCTGTCACTAGATGTTTAACGTCTTTAAAACAGCAGGTTTCAGCAGCTGAGATAGATAATAGCTGAGAATGTAAAGGAGCTTCTGGGGACCTAAATCATCAACATGCTACTACTTTTAGTACCAGCATGACCAACATTTTTTTTTCGTATTTGTTTCATCTTGCATTACATCTTACTTTTCTTCAAATATCCAGTTGCTTGCTACAATGCCGTTTGAATTTTTCCTTAAATCTTTTTTTTTTAAAAAAAAGTTTATTGCAACCACTGATTTTAAACGAATCCTGGATTTGGGCCTTCTTGAAAAATGAGGTGTCTCCCCAGCAACAGTTTTAAGCTGTTCTTGCAGGAGATATGTTTGTTGTTTAAAGCCTGTTCCTGATCTTTTTCATTTCCCTCTCAGTTTGTGTTGCAGACATTAGTGCATATGGGGTTAAACGATTATTGTCACCACAATAAGCTGGAGACTTAATTTTTAAAGGTTTCTTATTTTGTGTTTTCAAGGCTGAGGAGAAGACACTTAAAATACATGTGTTATCTGCTTTTCATTTCTACAGTCATTTGCAGGGGTTGTCAATTTATTTGCTTTGTCGAAGTGTTATTTGGAAATGTTTTTTGCACAAAGTTTTGCTGGTTGTGTCTCTCAGTTCTGAAACTATTAACAACAACAAAAAGAGCTGATTTCTCAATCTGAGAAATCTTATGGCTCCATAATATAAAAACATTGAAATAAGTGTACTTGGGTATTCTAGCCAAATTTTTGCTTGAGTGGCTGAGCATCTCCTAATCGTTGCTAAATAAGAACCTACAATTTGACTGGAAAATGCAGAAATACGTCCCATTCTGCAACACACTGCTTACCGTGTGGTTGAACAAAATGGTTACCAAGGCACGAGATCTGCTGAATTAACTGGAAGATAGGAGGGTTTTTTAATGTCAATGTTTTGTTGTTTCCTTGGCTCAGGTGTTTTTTTATAACTTATAAATGCCATCGACCGTCTTGTCTCTAACCTCAGGGTCTAGCTGCAATAGGGAATCCAGGTAGCATGAATTTAGGAGGTCCTGCAAAAAATGTCTGGCAACAAGGGCAGTGTGGGCAGGGACAGAAGCACAGTTTGAGAGGTGAGGAGGAGTCAAAGACAACTGGCTTTGCTGTTCAATTGCATGGCACAAACAGTGGTCCTCAACTGACACCAGGGCCAGTGCATCGTGCTGTACTGGCCTGGGAAGAGACAGGCGTCGCTGGGTTCTCTCACAACCCAAAGCAGCAGGGCAGAAAAAGGATGTGCAAAGAGATAGGGTCTGTGATTAGGAAGCGGAGACACAGGGTGACTTTGGTGCCTTACTGGGTTGCACAGGAAGCCAATGGCAGAACTGGAGAGTGAGTTTCTGTCCACTGTTCTGACTGCTGGACCACAGTTCCCATCACTCAAACTCACAGCACCTGGAAGATGCAAAAACCAACCCACACGTCCACTCTGCTTGTAAAATGCAGAAGCTTTCAATGAGTACAGATGGACACACAGGGCCAAATGCTTTCATAAGCATAATTTGTTGTTGCGGTTCAGAAATGATTATACTCCAGTTTTCTTTTATCTTGGAATTGCCAATTCAATGCCTGATTGAAAGCTTTGAGACTTCTGAGGGCTGAGCTCCTATGTTACATTTATGAGAGATGCACGTGCAAACACTAGCAGATAATGGCATGTGCGAACGGATACTTTTTAGGCTGCTGTACATTTGTGTGTGTAGCTTACCCAAGCCCTTGGCCCTAAACGGCCATCTGTGTCCCTATTGAAAGTTTTTTCCATTTCCTAAGCAGAATTGAGGAGAATGCTGAGACTGCACCTGCTCGGCCAGTGGTGTGCAGCAGACACAGACCCTCCTGATACCCAGGTCTGTCTGGAGTTGCTCCTGTCTCTCTGAAGGGTAGATCCCCTCCTGCCTGCATGGAGATGAAGACACCCTGCTTCACTGCAGCCCTGTTGTCCCACGGGGGAGTGATTTTTGGAGGAGCTCACCACACTGGACACTATCTAACTGCCTCAAAGCACCTGCTGGGCACACCATCAAATGTTGGCTGATATGCACCATGGACAGTCTCCAGTTGCCAGTGGAAGCCTCCCTGGCCACAGGCCTGAACCCCTGTCCCAGCTCTCAACCCACACAGGATGACCTGCAGGATGCTATCAGAGCTGTCAGCTTCTGCAGGCTCACACCTGTGCAAAGTGTTGGATGTCGGCTCCATGTTCAGATCATGGGATTATTTGAGCATTCTTTTCATTGCTTTGGCGGGATTATTTGAGCATTCTTTTCATTGCTTTGGCCTATTAGACTCACTATGAGTATTCTTAAAGCTCGCTTGTAACTAGTAGTACAATTGGAGATGAGCAGAAGTTGAGGATGCTCAGTGTCTCGCCAGGCGCTCAATATCTGAAATAATTGGGCAGTAATAACCAGCTCATCCTTTTGCCCATTATTTCAGTAACTTTCTTAATGATGTTTCACAGACCCTCTGTCATTTGTTTCTGGGTTGACTGGGAAGATGTCCTTGGGACTGGCTACCAGCATTGGCTGTGACCCCGAGTGACAGCTCCCACCACTGCCCCGTGCCTCCACTGCCACACTGGTGTGCAGAGCTCCCATGCCTCCCACTCAAATGGGCTGTCTGTCCTCCTGGGGCCTTTCAGGGGTTCCACACCTCTGAAGACATCCAGACTTGTCAATGTGTTGACTGTCTCTCGGGGCATGCTAAGATGAGAGCAAACAAGAGAACCTGAGGGTTTTCCATTATCAACACTTCTACTGGAAAATGTGCGTATCCTGAAATATGTATAAGTTCCTTGTCTGTCTCATTGGGTTATTTTTTTCCCCCATATACTGAGGATTAGGTTTTGGGTTGTTTTAGCTTCCGATTTTGTTTCATTTTGATTCTTTTTTATTTGTATTCTAACAATCCAGCATTCTTTTTTTATTATTCATAGGATTGTAAATGGAAAATGTACATGGAGATGGACGGGGATGAAATTGCAATAACCTACATAAAAGATGTGACATTCAACACTAACCTACCTGATGTAGAGATTTTAAAGATGACAAAGGTATTTACAGCCTTAAAGCTTTCACGAATTCACAGATCTCAAACAAAGACATTAAAATACCACAGCAGTCGACTTTTGTGCTTGCAGAAGCTCAATCCCTTGACAGCTTTTAAATAAAATGCACACTTTAAACAGATTTGTATCATAATAGGAGTTAGGTATTTTGGTTCTCTTTTAAGCTGACAATAATGTTAACAATAGAAAAATCAGAGAAGGAACTAATTTATATTTTCTTGGTTTAATTCCACATTAGATCCTCTGAATTTATTACTCCTTTTAAAGAAAAGAATGTTAAAAAAATTACTTCTCTTTTGAAGAGAAGAAAGTGATTTAAATGTTCCAGTTAGAAACTTCATGTGGTTTGTCTGGGTTTTGGGTTGGTTTTTTTTTTGTCTCTCTCTCTCTTTTTTTTTTTTTAATATGGTTTTAGAACTTTTACATGGTTCTACAACTCTCATGCAATGATGGGTTGCAAAGATTGAAACCCATCAACAGACAGTACAGCACTGACATCTGCAATTCAGTGTCACTGGGCTTTTTACCTTATTTCAGTACCTTCCTGTAAATATTTACCAGCCAGCATTTATATTGCCTTTACCATAAGCAACAGAAGCTTTTTTTAAGGCAGAGGGCATTCTGTTTGCTCTTATTTTAATTGTTTGGTTTTATTAATATGGTCCACTTGATAATAGCTAACAATACATTTCTAAATTAAAAAAAAATTACAGCTTAGTTACCAATTAGGATACTGCTGTAATGTGTAGTGATAAAAACCTCCAAATTCTTGAATGCTTTAAGCACCTTTTTTTTTTTTTTTTTGCAAAATTTTTGGGGAATCTGTTGTTTTTTTTCTAAGGGCAAATCTGAAAATCAGATTCAAGGAAAATGTGAAAATACAAGTATTTGCCAAAAAGGATTTCATACTTAATTCATGCTAATACTGATTTTATAGTTAGTGATTTCTTGAACAACACATGATTTTTAAAAATTATTATTATTATTTTGTTGCAAAATAGATATCTGTTTCATTTTCACTTCAGGCAATTTAATTTTTCCCTTAAAATAAAACCGAAACAAAGCAAAAATTCAAGTTAAATAAATTACCAGCTACATACAACAGCATTAACTTTTCACATGCTTCTGCATTTTATATAAGTCAGGGGGTGTCTCCAAGAATCTCTAGGTATTTGTGCTTCCTGGTCTCTGTAAGTCTAGCAGGAAAAAATACAAACTGTGCATGCAGAAAAATAAAAAAGGTTTAGGCCCTCATGAAAACATTCCATGTTGTCTTACCTACTGTCTAATTTATAGAAATCTCTTCTCAGTTTCCTTTTGTAAACAAGGAAGTAAATAATCCCAAAAGGTATTGCTTTGTCTCATAAGATTTCAAGAGAAGTATTGATGTTAACAATATGGAAACAGGTTTAAAAAGGCAAATGTTGAATATATCTTTGGGGTGTTTCAGAAGCAAGTCAGGAGATGAAGAGCACCTTATAAAACTCACAACATGTTTTTTTCAGCCACCGTTTGTAATGGAAAAATGG
Source organism: Ceyx melanurus (assembly GCA_024611195.1). Taxonomy (NCBI): domain Eukaryota; kingdom Metazoa; phylum Chordata; class Aves; order Coraciiformes; family Alcedinidae; genus Ceyx; species Ceyx melanurus. Next base: position 7,278 of record JANHGL010024140.1, read on the forward strand.
ATTGTGGGAATAGAAGAACACCAGTCAGTAGAGTGTGTTGTTACGTATGAGGTAAGCTCTAAGAAACAAATTAAAAAATTGTTTATCCAAGATAAAACCTACATGGGAGGTGTGGAAATAGCATCCTCTGGCTTTGTTATATCCTATAATCAAGTCTCAGCAGCCTGTAATTAATTGTAAAATGTTGTTAGAGCAAAAGCTGAAAGAGGTTTACAGAGGCAGTGTCCGCAGACTGCTGGCTGGGATGGCTCTTTTTCTCCAGGATTAAAACTTCTTTTGCTTGAAGTGTAATGGTCAGTGTTTGTTTGCATTACTTGAAGTGACTTTTTTTAAAATGTTTTCAATGAAGGGCTAATTAGGAGAGCAGAGAAGCAACAGGAAAAGAAAGAAAAGAAGTTGAGCAAAATAAAATAAAACCTGGAAGACATATTAATGTGGTAGAAATTAGTCATCAGTTACTTACAAAAGGAGTTTTATAAAGACCAATGCTGTGCATCACAAGGTAGCTAATAAGTGAGATTCTACCTCTGTCCTGAGCAAGGATTCCTCCATTTAATGGATAGACAGGGAAAGAAATCCTGGACATTGCTTGCCTTTCCCAGAAATAAAGAATGGTAGTTTTCTTTCAACATGAAGCTTCGCAACAGGAGACATACTCCCTTAACAGCAAATTGAAGAACTTGTGGAGGGTCCTCCTGCAAAAATACCTGCTTAGTCCTATCTCTTTTAGCAGCAAGCACTGTCCATTTGGCGCTCACATAACTAGTATAATAGATTTTTGTGGGTTTAGATCTTTACATAGTACATGAATTGAAACAGTTATTCACTACCACATTTTTAGCATAATCACAAAATACCAGCCAAAATTATCTAGAATCTAAAAATACATGAAAACTGGCTGAGTGTTTTTGCAAATTAGACTCTATATAGAAAATGTTGCTGCACTGGTGAACGTTCCCTTGTAGAAGAACTTAGTGGGTTGTATGTTACGTCCTAATGCACGTTATGTCCTCATGCTTGTTGTGTCCTTCCTGAGCAGAGTGACGTCAGAGCACCCAAAAGCACCAGGCACATCCAAGCTATCTGCTGGAGCAAGATGAAAGTGCAGGACGAGGTTGAGACAGTACAGCTCATGATACAGACCCCGCTCCCCAACTCTGAGGGGAATTCACGGAGCAGATCTGACTCAAGTAAGTCTGTACATGCAAACTTTACTGCTCATGTGGGCAAGGTGTATATGGGCAGAATGCAAGTCAATTTTTCTGTTCTGTTTTTTTTTCAATTATTCTGTTACAACAACAGAAATTTCAGCTGGCATTGTGGCACCTGTGATGTCTTCATAGATACATACAGGAGCACCCTGGCATGTCTGACCTGGCTTAAAGTTTAAACCTTGTGTAGTAACATGTTCTATATCACAATGTGATTTAAGGGGGACAACCTGTATGTTCTTATAGGAAGCATGCTGGAAGAAGTCCATGGTGATTAGCTACAAATCTTGCATCTACTGTAGTTACTTGCATCAGCAGCAAACATACAACTCAGATCTTTCTGATCCAAAACCCCCAAATGCTTCACATCTTCCAGTAGCAAGCGGCCTTAAATACTGACACATTTTCAACTTGGGTTGGCTTTGGGTTGACCTTTTGATCCCTTCCAGTGTAGGAAGTCACTGGGAGAGGTGTTTCTGCCAGTGGCCTAGGCTGCTTCCCTTCCCTGTTGTTGTATGTGTACTCATACATGTAGCCTTTCCACGATGGAAGGCCTGCTCTTTTCCAAAGTCTGCTTGTGGATGCTGAATTGGGACAAATATGCCTTCTCTTCACCAAGATGAGGGTGCTCAGCTTTGTGTACCCAAGTGTATTGGCATAGCAAAGGGATTTGGACTGAATTATAGTGCCCACACAAAGTATGTCCAGGGCCTGGGGTGAAGATGTGTTTCTCAACCAGGATGTCAGCGAGGCATCTGCTGGTAAAGGAGATTATCTCACACATCTCTACCCTCTGTCTGTTGGGAATAATGGAGTTTTCCACAGCTGTTTTGAGGATTTGGGGAACTAGTGCTTTCAGCAGCTTCTAACCTGGCTTTCTCTCCCTGCAACCCAAACTCAGCGGGATGCTTCAGCCATTTCTTTCCTCCTGCTCTTGTCCACCCAGCACCTGGGCAGTTTTGCAGAGATGTACTTGGATACAGGGTACCTCCTGAAGATATGTGTGGGTGCAGATTGTTTTTGCTCTGGCCAGAGCTCTAGCAGGGGACACATACCCGCTAAGGCTGTAGCCCATTAAAGCCAGCCCTGGGCTCATCATGGTCTGATTTCTGGAATAGCATTTATTATGGCTTCTGGGGCTTGACTTATTCAGTGATATACATTTAATAACACAGTGGGCTCTCTCCACTGTAGTCTTCATTTCCTAACTAAAGTATGTTGCTGACATACTGACAAATTAATCTCAGTTAACTCTAGCATGATTCTGCCAAACTCAGTTCAGTAGCCTCTACCATGGTTCAGACATTCTTTTTGTAGAAGTGTTTGCTAGCCAAAGCTGTTTTTCTGATTGAACTTGCAGTAAGGCTAGGAAATATTTGGGGTGGGACATCTGAGGGGCAGCACAGGAGCTGGAACAAGATACCAGTCAGCAGAAGGGTCTCGTGAATTGAGAGATGTTTGGTTTAGACTACAGACACATCTAAGATGGGTGCTCTTATTTTAAGCACTTGTTATCCATTTGTAATACAACTGTGTTTTGTAATGCAGACATGACCTAGAATGTGTCCTAAAAGATAGATCTTCACTACAGATTAGCTCTGCTGGTGGACGTTACCCTGGTTTTGGGGTGATGAGCCATACCAAAGTGTGGTGGTGTTATCTTCACAGGTTGGCTCTGCTACAGTAAGCTGAGCTGCTTTCACTTCTTTTTGCAGTGAGTGGTGAGACATTGTCTGTCGCTTTGGCACATGGAGGAGTTACATGAAGGCACTAATGTATTTTCAGCACCCAAGTGAGTAGGCCCAGTTCAGAGGAGGTGGGTTACTAGCCAGCATAAAAGCTATACGTCAGATCTAGCAGATCTTCTGGCTGTCTTCTTTACCAGACCACCTACCCCAGGTTTAAAAAACACCATCAAATCTAAGCACAAAGGGTAATATCTGTCTGAGAGGCTAAAATAACCAGAAGTGAAGGTACTACTTCTGTGGGTTGCCACATACAGCTTTTAGTTCAGTGTACAGAGATGGTGGCTCAGAGACCGTGGGAGGGAGCCACCCCCACCCAGCCCACAAGAGGTGAGAGACAGCTCCACAGGGCACACTGGGAGGTCCCTGCTGGACAGCTGGTCCCTGGGCTGGCCTTAAGGAGCAGGGATTTAACAATCTGAAGGCACTGAAGGGAGCCCCACATTTGGGGACAGCATTGTCACTGGTTCCACAGAGCTTGTGTTGGCCATCTGAGAGCAAATAAGACTCAAACTCAAGTACTGAGCCTGCTGCTTCCAGGTTTATGAGGTCTGTGTTTTACATCCACAGCCTTGGTAGGAGGGCACAGGGGAATAGCAAAGGAGATGATGTTGAGCAAGTACATTTCAGCATACATGTTTCTTTTGAGACCATGACTTTCAAAGTTAAGAAGCAGAGAGGCAATTCCCATCTGCCTTTCCATGGAATGAGGTTCATCTGTCTATCTGCTGAAGCAGCATCAAGCTTGCATTTTTATGGAAAAGGCAGTTTCCTTTTGACTTTAAGTTGAAGTGATTTAAATCTCTTGTGATTCAAGCAAAGTGTGGGAAAGGAGGAATGAAAAAGACCATCCATTACATCTTACAGGAGCAATCCCAGTGATGACAGAGCTGCAATTCAGCTCTCACAAAACTCCCCATGGCCAATGCAGTGTTGCAGCAGAGGCAGAGGGCCTGTGGCACTTTTCTGGATCCACTTTGTGGATCTTTCTGTAGCAAAACAGCAAGAGGCAAGGGAGGAGCTGGTGTAGTAACATTTAGATCACTTTTATTCTGCTTCAAGCTGGTGGGGTTATGCTTTCCTGTTAGAATGACATTAGCAATATTTAAGAACAAATCATTCAAATTGCTCTATAGCAACTTTATTTAAGCTGCTCCCCATGGGTTTTTGGCCAGAGCTGTGGTCTCAGATAAGAGGAATTCCTGTCTCTGCTCTACCTGTCAAGTAGCAAACCAGGCATCCCTCGCAGTTGAAATGGAAAATTTACAACTATTTTATTTGCTATAGGCTTTCATGCAAACCACAGGAATGACTTTCAAAAGCACTTCAGTCTGATCTCTGGGAGCTACAACTTTTGATGCAACCCCGGGGCTGTGAGAGTCAATGTGAGGAACTGTAATACCCTGAGTCACTCCCAGTTAAGCAGTATCTGAGCTATCCCGGCTAAAGCTTGCTGCTGCCTCACTGCCTTTTCCATACAGAGTTTTTTGCTGTGTGAAGCTGTTGTAGGAATAATAACAACTAAAGTTATGAATGTTGGCTCTGGTTGTTGTGGTGTGTAGCAGTTGTGTGTAGTGTGAACAGCAATAGGAGGTGAGCCTGGCTGCCTCAGCAAGGGTCTGCACTGCCTCCTTCTCAGCACTTGGCTGTGACTGGTGTGAATGTGCCGGATGGGGAGACATGCAGCTGGAGGGCGATGCTGCAGCAGTCCTGGCACCTTGGGGCACCCACTCCGTGTTTGTTTTGGAGGTGTCAGGCTCTTTTGCAATTAAAGTTGTGGGAAAATTTGCCAAGAGCACCGCAGGAAATATTTAAACCCAGGCTGGGCTAAAAACACTGGCAAGTACTTGGGAGTAGGAATCCACCTGAACTGCCTAATGGATGGTTCAGTGTCTTCTAGTCTAAGCTTCATAATCTGCACTGGCATCAGAAATATTTATATCACTTGCTATTTTAAAAGTCCAACATTATGTTCAACCATAACATTGAACATACTTAAACCTAGTATTATTTGCAGCAAAGCTGGGAGGGTGCAGATATGTTGAGGTTCTTCCAAAAGAAACTGTGTTACATAAGCTCACACCTTTTGTAAACCAGAGAGAGGTTTTCTGTCAAGTCACAGAAAGTTGATTCTGTTTCCATTTCCCTGCCAGGCACTGACAGCCAGTGGATGCAGACACTGCGGATGCACCAAGTATCAAAAGCCATTTCTTTTCAGCATGGCCATCCCCACAGCCCAACCACCGTCACCCACTACCTGCCCTACCTTCACAGCCAGGACTCCTACGCTGCTGCCGTGAGGAGGACGCGTGCTCCTGTTAGTTACCAGCTCACATCCATCAGCCACTCCAGAAACTCCTCTCCTCTCTCACACAGTTTGATGAGAAACCTCTCAAATCTGCATCTGAACTCAAAAGGCAGCAGCACGTCCAGCACGGCCTCTGACACCCCTTCGGAGAGGGACAGATCTGCTGGCAAACACAGAAATGCCTCACGCAGCGGTAACTCCCGCAGCTCCTCTGACGGGCGGCACAGCACGACTGGCTCCCCGGTGCCCCCCCGGCACTCGGGAAGAGCTGGCAGGACTTCTTTGCCTGCAGCCCCGCTGGCCTCCCAGCACCGCAGGTACCCCCGCAGCACCCCCCAGCCCAAGGCCATTCCGGGCATGCCCCCACAGGGTGAGAGTGAGCCCGGGAGGGGCGAAGCAGAGAGCAGAGTCAGCGAGGGGGGCTGGATAAAGGTGCAGCACGGGAAGAAGTTCCACAGGCAGACCAGTGGCAAGCCAGGGAAGGAGAGATCCAGGGGGAGCTGGCGGGGCCAGAGGACGTTCTGAGGGAGGAATTTGCTCCTTTATTTAACTGAAGGTTCAACCTAGAGAAGATAATAACTGCTTCTATTTAATTTGCCTCATTGAAGCCAGCTTGAGACTGTGCTCACTGGCCAGCACAGCCCAGGACTTCGTGGAAGGGGAGAGCTGACTGCCTCTCCTCGTGTCACTGTCAGTGCCAAGGGGTTTAGTTTAATTTTCCCTGCTCTGTTTGGTTGTTTTTGTTCTCAGCTGATTGGATATCCATTGATTTGCTTAATATTTCAATAATAAAATCAGTAAGGCACAGCCAGGTGCCTTAATGAAAGGTTCTCCATTTCATCCTTAGGGAAGTCGTGCTGCTACATCTCACCTATGTCTCCAGATGTCAAGTCTGACTCTGAGCAGGGTTTCCTCACCCCTTGTTACCTGCTTCTGCCGGGGCTATAGGAAAAGGTAGTATTTTTATTAGACCAGCATAGTCTGAAAAAACAAGAACACAGGAAGATTTTTCTTCAGGTCTGATCCAGTAGCTTCACTTCTCCACTTGCAGCTTGCCATCCTCTCTCAGGAATTTCTCAGTTCACATTTTACTAAAAGCCCCAACACCAGCTACCTAATACCACTGAGCACATTCCATCATATACACCGTTGTCATAATTAGAGGGGGAAATAAAATTTTTACTATTTTGGGGGAAAAAAAAATTAAAAGAAGGAGAAAAAGGCACTACCTTTCTCACAGTTGGATCTAACCCCACTGAGGTCCAGATGATGTTTATCTCTGGGCAGCAGACATTTTTTAATTCAATTTTTAAATGTGGACAGACTGTTACTTTTGTCTTTCCATCTTCAGGTAGTAAGGACAAGGTCAGCAAAGTTTCTGATTAATGTGGTCTTTAGCTCCACTGAGAACAAAGACACAGCTGCAGACTCACTTGTCATCAGAAAGTTTCTTCTTAGCCTTTTCACTCCAAGTTGATTTCACTCAATTAAAAAGGGGAAAAGAAAGTTAAGGTTTCCCAAGATACAAGAAGGGGAAAAAAAAAAAAGGAAGAAACAGATAAAGGAAACTGAACCCAAAGCAAGACACAGTACCCTCTGAAAGCCAAGAAGCTGATTATTAGAGAAGCCTTTGAACAAGTTGCTACCTACGATCCATGCCAAGCAGTGCTTGCTGGCATGCAACTGTGAGCAATGCTGGAAGAGCTGCTGGCACACCACCCTCTTGGTGACCCCCATCACCATAGTCCTGTCACTGGACATTCAAAAGAGCATGTAAACTCCCTGTTCCACACAAAGGCCACTCCTGGAGGTACATGTAGCTCTCCTCCCTTTGATTCCAGGCAACACCAATGAAGGCTGAGACCCATGGTGGGCTTCCCAATACCTACCAGAATGAACTGGGACTCACTTCACAAATTTAGGACAATGTCCACAAAATCCCATGGAGCAGGACACAACTGACACCAGATGTCAGCTGTCATTTAAGCACCTCTTGTCTCTAACAACAATTAAGAGCAGATAAAATAGTAAGAAGCTTTACCTGAAAGTGAATGTGGTTGCACATGAAGCTCTGTGATAACAAAGCTTGCTGCTTTCTTATAGTTTCAAACTAGTGGAAAGCTAGTTAGTAACCCAGCTTCCATCTCTGGTTTACTAAGCCTGACAACTAATTGGGGGATGGAGAAGTTAGTCTATCAGAACTTCCTGGGAGACTTGGTTTTTGACATTTCTTACCATGAGCAAAATGGGCTGGAGGATACCAGCTGATAGTAACCAAACCTGGGAGCACTTGCTAGAAGTGTGCTCGTGTATTAAAACTTGGATATGCATCTCAGGAAGTGAGACCATTTCATGGTTGCAGTTGCACAAATCCTGTAAATAAAATGCAAGAGTCTGGAAGGGTTCATTTGTTTTCCAGACTGATGAGGATGGTGGTGTAGTCATACAAGCCTGAAAACAAGGCCCTACCCAGCAGACACTGTGGGCTGGTGATGCCAATTCAAGATTTATCATCTGTCTGTGGTTGATTGTCAAGATGTCCAGCAGGATTCCTCTGCTGTTTGTAAGCAATTTAATGCTGTGCCTAATTTTAATCTGCAATGTACTGTCTGTCCCCATCTGTTGTATTAAAGTGTTCATTAGCATTTAAAGAAGGAGCGGATGGTATTGATCATGCCTATTAAAATTAAACAATCAGGCAGTAGTGACTGATTAGAAATCCTCTTGCTGCACCAGCATTGTTAGTTAAAGCAACAGTGAATGAACATGTCAAAAAAAAAAGTCTCAGCCAGATCTTGTTTTTCGTCTAATTTTTATTACTCATGATGTGGCTACTCCCTTGGTAGTAATTCATTATAAGTCAAATGTGCTCACGGTTTCATCCTCCTGTACTTTATGAAGCTGAGCAATTTATTTCCATGTCTAACCGACATGCAGCTAGACGATTGTGCACTGCAATGTGGAAAATCAGACTGTCTTGAGCAACTGCACCTCAGTAAATGTCTTCTCTGGAAAGAGATGTGCTGCATTTCCCTACAAGTCGTGTTAAAGCCAATAATCTTTTAAGTACCAGCATGTCTAGATTTGCACTCTGAGAGCTGGATACACTGTCCTCTGTCCATACACATATCCTTGGCAGTGCTACATACCCTCCCTTCATGGCTGACTCTGCAAGTGGCACAAAATACCCCTGCTGTAGAGCTGCCTTTTGTTTTCCTAGATCTCCTTTTCTCGGTCTTGGTAGCTCCATGCACTGATGTTGCTGTTTTCTCAATCCCGAAAAGGTACCTGTGTTTTCTTTTCCACAGTTTTAAATGCTCTGAATTATAAGAAGCCAACTCTGGGATGGCTGCTGAAATGGAGGATGAAAAATAGTGGAAACTCATGAAGGCAAATTCAGAACTGGATGTCCAGAGTGAGTATTTGTGTGCAATGGGGAGAATGTCTACAAAATGAGATAGAAGGGTTGGTTGTTGGTGTTTTTTTTCCTATTTAAATTAAATTGCAAGACTCTGCCAGAACATCAATGGTATCGGTTTGTTCATTTGTCAACGTTTTATTCTGGATCTTGTGTGAGTCACAAGAGTTGCCCCAGCTCCATCTGGATGCCAGACATCATCAGAAAGGTTTCAGGGTAAACAGCAGCATCATTCAGTTGCCAGAGGGTTGGGAGGGAGGAAGTGTCACTCCTGACAGGAAGAGCAGGTTAACTAATCATTTACACTCCTCAGTTTTCTGAAAATTTAGAGGCTTGCTTCCTTGAGCTGATGTCCTCATGGCATGAGCAAAAGTGATGCTGAGACTGCTTTCTTTTTCTGCAAACAAAATGTGTCGTTCAACTTTTGTAAGCATTTTTTTTTGTCTTTCCCATATACCTAAGGATGTCTTTAAAAAAAAAAAAAAAAGGAAAAAGGAGGATGGAGACAGGCACTTAACACTGAGGTTACCAATCATTGTTCTCTAGCTTGACAAGATGTTCCAGAGCTGGATCTGTCCCAGGTGAGTATTGGCTTCCCAAGTACACAAATTTTCCCAATGGTACTGGGGTTTCTACTATTACCATCAGAGGGACTATCATAGGAGATGAGTGTCTCGGGGAACCCCTGCGCAGAGAGACTGAAGGGCAGCCCTTCAGCCTTGCACAGTGCTGCACGGGGAAGCGGCCAAGTGACCACACTTCTCCAGGTGCATGTTATCCGCATCCCACAGGTCAGAGACCTTTGTACTGCTGTGGTGCAAACCAGCTGGTGGTTCCAACTCCTGCAGAACTGCTCCTCAGCAAAGTAGGCAGCACATGAATGTGACTCACTGAAGCAAAAACACTGCCCAGTCCTGAAAATACAGGCTGCTTTTGTTCACATGCAGCCAGGGCTCAAGGGGGCTGCCCACAGGCAGCTTCTTCAACAGAGCCAAAGGCATTTCTGGAAGGGGGAGAGATGCTCAGAGGACCTTTGTAACTGCTGATCTGCCTGGATGGAGAGAGGATGAAATGGCAGAGTAACCTGTCTCCCAGCTCAACCTCCTCACATGAGCCTTTTCCTACAGAGACTTTGCAAATTCATAGAGGATGATTGTCACAGAGGTGACAGCACATTGAACAGTCAGTCCAAGGCAAAGGCAAAATCATAAACAATCCCAGGCTGATCCTCACCCTAACCCTGTGTGATAAAAGTAGACCATCAATCCATCCTGGGGCACTGGAGCTGCAGAAATTGCTTTTTATGGCCTGGGTGGGAATTTCAGCTGGCTCAGTGTCTGATTTGGGCAGCACTGTAATCTCTCTCTCTTGCAACATTTCTAGTTGTTCTGTTGGCCTCCTGTTGCTTCCAAAACACATACCAAAATGTTACACCTGCACTGCACTCATCAGTAAGAGAAACAGAAGTTCTGGCCAGTGCGGGGAGATTGGGTGGCCACCTGGCCCCTTTTTGCTGGGGAACACACTGCCAGGGTTTCAGCCCATCCAACTGCTGCCACCACATGCTGTACCTCTCTGCTGGGGGAGGTGTCTGGTCTCACTGGCAGGATGGGAGGACTGTGGGACCTGGACATCCTACACTGATGCTGCTGAGACTTACCTGGAGCAGTGGGTGTGCCATTGGCCCTTCTGTCTCCCCATCTGCATCCAGATCTCAGTGACACCATGCCAGCAGACAAAACACTGCCATGCTCCCAAGAATAGTGGTTCTCAGGGCTGAAGTTCATGGGTGGTGTTGCAGCTGGTTGATTATTTCTGTGAAATGTTAAGAGGAAAGCAAACCTGGTTCCTGTTCAGCTGCAAGGGGAAAGCACTCGTTCATGCCTCCCCCCAACACTGCCACAACCTCCTGAGAACCTGCTTTCTCATTGGCATCAACATCAAACAGGGGTGGGTGGTTTTGCACATCATTTACTTTTAAAGAAAATATTTGCTACTGTAATTTTGTTCTCTCTAACCCGTGGCCACTGATTGTTTTCTAGCAGTTGGCCACGTCTGAGAGCAACACACCAGCCTCCCTGGCTACATTCCAAAACCCCATAAGCTGACCACAATCTGGAAGCTTGTTCACAGATATAAGGAGTAGAAGTTGACCAAACCCCTTCTGTCCCCTCTCCCTCCCCACTCAGCAACAGCCAGGGCACTGGGTCCTGTCCAGCTCAGCCAGTGCTGCTGAGGATCAAACCCCAAGTATTTTAAGACTTTCAATAAGCTTGCTGCCAAGAGTGCTGGACCATGCATCAAAGATAAACACTTGACTTTTTTGATTGTGCTAGAAAATGGACTTTGACATAGTTGTTGGGGGGGATTATTATTATTATTATTATTATTATTATTACTTTAGGCTGGGAAAGACAAGCAGTTGCATTTGTAATTGTGGAAAAACACCAAACCAAGAGACCTTCTGACATCTCACATCGCTAAAATGGAACCAAATAGCTGTTCTACCTCTGAAAATAACATCTGACAGTATTATTTTCTGTATATGTGTCCACCATAGAAGGGTTTTTACATCATTTTCTTATCTAATGAAGTGCCAAAGCTTAGCAGTTCAAGCCAGTTTGTTGCAAAAAGTTAGAGGTTAGGGAGGAGAAGTCTATTACAGCAATAACACTAATAAGGGTCTGCCAAGATCACATTTGAGTATGTGTTAATATAGGGCATTTGAGATGAATGTCTCAGAGGACGGAAGAACAGCACTGGGAGGCAGCAGCAGCCTAGGGAGGATGAGAGTCAGGGTGGCCACTCTCTGCAGCTGCTATCCTGGCACCATCTATGTGTCCCTTAAGTGCATTCCATGGCTCCCAGCCCAGCCATCCGCCTGCCCCAGGGTCAGCACCTCCTCCTATAAACTTCATAAGACAGTTTTGCAGGTCCTGACAACTACAGACATGAACACTGTGCTATGTAGAATGAAGGGGCTTCATGTACCTGAGGCCCAACACATATGTTTTTCTGCCTTAGCAAGAAAGGTGGGGGCTCCCCGCAGCAGAGAGAGGGCACTTCCTTCATGCTGCCAAAAAAAACCCCAAAAACACAAGAAGGGTCTGGAACCTTGGGATGTGCCCTGGAAACCCCCTGGCAGGGAGTGGTCAGCCCTGAAGAAGGCTTTCTATCTCTCCCCTCTTCTTCCTCCCTCCAGAGGGAGTTGCCAGGAGAAAGGTCCCTGGGGAGACCTCCCTGGTCAAGCCACTGCCTGCGCCCCAACTCCCATCCTCTCTCAGCAATGCATTTTGCTGCAGGTTGGTGGAGGCAATGCAAACCAACGTTCACAAAGGGATAGTGGAAAAGCTTAAATAAAAGGACAAGAAAACAGACTGTGGTAAGCATTCTTGATTATTTTCTGATAGCCTCCTGGTTCCCACAGCTATACATTTGCAGAACATTCTGTAAGCAATTTCTTTATGATGTGATTTAATCTATTTTGTGTTTTCAAAGGGAAATAGAAATGAAAGCCCAAGAGTAAAAGGGCTGGGATCTTGAGCTTTTAAAAGTGGCTACCTGCATATCAACATCAACTACTTTTGATCAACATTTATTTGCTACACATTTTGTGGAATACATTTTGTGGCTACAAGATACTCAAATGAGCATTATAATTATACTCCCATAATGTGCATCACAATGCTCTAGGCTCTGAATTGTCTGCTGTGATGTATATGTGGAATAATCATAAAATTTATTTCCAGCAAACATCTACAGATCTAACTATAATTAAATCTTCAGAAGTGGCTATCCTCCTGCTTCTGTATAATAAGCATCTTTTCTGGGTTGCTATCAATAGCAGGTTAGCTGCCTTGGTTTAACCCCAGCCAGTGACTAAGCCCCACATAGCACCCATGCACTCCCCGCTGGTTGGGAAGGGAGAGAAAATTGGGAAAGCAGAAGTGAGAAAACTCCTGGGTTGAGGTAAAGACAGCTTAATAGGTAAAGCAAAAGCTGCGCACAGCAGCAAAGCAAAATCAGGAATTCATTCACCACTTCCCACGGCAGGCAGGTGTTCAGCTGTCCCCAGGAAAGAGGGGCTCCATCACACGTAACAGTTACTTGTGAAAACAACACCATTACTCTGAACAATCCCCCACTTCCTCCTTCTTCCCCCAGCTTTATATGTTGAGCATGACATCATAGGGTAAAGAACACCTCTCTGGTCAGCTGGGGTCAGCTGTCCTGGCTGTGTCCCCTACCAGCTCTTTGTGCACCCCCAGCTGGCTCAATGTGGTTTCAGCACAAACCCAAAACACAGCCCATAGTACCTACTACGAAGAACATTAACTATCCCAGCTAAAATCAGCACAAAACCTTGTTATGGCTTGTGTAGTAGTGTCAGCCACCGGAGGGTGATGTGAACAAACACATGTGCTTGATCAGATATTTTTAGGAAACACACCTTTCAAGACAGAGAAAAACAATTAGTGTGGGTTATAGGTTACTGATTTACAATTTACATCATAAATCAATGTCTGATTATTTTAATGTAAAATGGTTTTAGCTTCATTTTACTGCACTAACGGCTTCAATAACACACTATAATTTGCTCAGATGAAGAGGTGATTGGACAGCTCTTACAGAAATTTTTAATTACCGTCATTAGTAGCTGCAATCTTATTCTTTTCTGTGGAGCTAAGAAATGTGTTATTGCATTGTGCTCCAGGTACTCTGTAGTTTTAAGAATGCAAACTCTCCCTTTCCACCAAAATACCTGCATTTATAAATCTGTGTCAATGTGAAAGGCCCATCACAATAATTAATAGCATCACACAAACATCAATTAATGTATCCACATGATATTTGAGGCAGGTGGAAATGTATTGTCCCTATTAAAAATAAATAAATATATTAAAAAATGAATGTTTGAATAAAGGAAACTAGAGCATAAAGTGTGTTGTCCACAGTGTGTAGGAAAGCCAGGGACAGGGCAGCAGGACTCCTTCCTCCAGAGAGAAAAGCTCTATTGCAATGGTGACAGCTGAAATCTGCAGGGTGACAGGGAGGACAGCACTTGTCCTTCATCCTGACAGACCAAAGGTCTCATTTACTGTTTCTGAAAGTGGAGCTATTGTTGGAGGTCCATGTTCTTGCTACTGCTTCAAGCTTCTAATATGTAAAGACTTTTAATCTTCCAGATGAATGCAGAAAGCGTTGCATGCTCAGTTTACTGCACCTCAGTCTCTAATTTCAGCTGATTCCCTTAGCAGGTCTTCCAAGGGTGACTACCATGAACTGATATTTCAAGAAGAGATGGGAATTAAAGAGACTATTATAAAAATCTGTTAAAATACTTAACATAATCTTTGTTAAGTATTTTAACAGATTTGTATATATTTGTATATATTTAATATGTAAGCCTTGAGAGGTGAGCTCCCTCTGCCACTGGGCAGCCAAAGAGATGGAGAGGCTGATAGAACTGGATAGGCCATAGCAGGTAGAACTGAACAGGACCCAGAGTGTGGGACTGGATGGGCAGGGATGTTTTCTTCCACTTCCATTAGCTTAATTTGAATTCAATGTGGCTGAAAATGCAATGCTCATATGGGTCCAGTTTTGCAAATAAATAGCTGTCAGTGAGACAGCGGTGCTGAGTACATCTTGATGAACATCAAGAAACATTTTCCCACATGGCAAAGCCAGATGTTAAGTTTGTTCTGCCCATCCACTAAGGGCATCTTGGCACAAAGAGCATGAAGATGAAATCAAGGGAAATAACAGTGCCACAGGTCACAACAGCTGCCTCTGAGGTACAGGCTTCACCTGATACCCTGCACTCTACTGTAGTAAGGGTCACCTCTGCCCTTCACATACCTTCCATTTCTTGTCTCCCTTTCCTCTCCCCTTCTTCCTAATCCTCTGTAAAATATGTGAGATGACACGCACAATTTTCAGTAAATAAATTGTATTCCACATATTAAAAAAAAAAAAAAAGCTGAAAATATAATTCACAAAATGTTCTGTCCAGTTTCCCCACATAGTACCTGCTCTGGCCTATTAATTTTAAAGCCATTTGACTACATACGTCATTTGAAGAATGCTGTTTTCATTAAGCATTAAATGGAAAATTAACTGCAGTCTCCACTAGGTATTTAGTTAGCCCCATCAGCACTCCATAACATTTCATATGATGCTCTTAAAAGCTGTGAAGATTGGCTACTTTTCTAGTAAAATCCTGATAATCATGATTTGAGATGTGAAGGGCTGATACTATTGAGAAACTGGATCTTTTGTTTCATGTAAGTAAACTAGTATTTCACAGAATTACAGAATGTTAGGGGTGGGTTTATATCATCATAAAAGTCTATCAGATTAGACAAGCATGATTTCCCCTTACAGAATCCATGTTGACTACTTGTGATAAGCCTCCTTTCCTCCAGA
>JANHGL010024141.1:0-35324 GCA_024611195.1 Ceyx melanurus
CTCCCTCCCCTCCACGGCACGGATCGACGTGTCAGCCCCGAAAGTTCATTTTTAGGCCCTGGGTGAGTTCCCTATAAAGGTCCCGTAGCGTGAGGGGGGCGGTGAGACGTGGCACTGCGGGGCTGGCGGCCGCGGCGCACAAGCATCTTCCCAGGTACGTACGTTTGCATTTCCGCGCTCGCCGTATTTTCGACGCATGTTTTAGTGTTTAGCCAATCCATTTGTGTTAAAGATAAGGTATTTTTTCTTCGTATGTGTATTTTAATGAAATTCATCACAGTTCTTGGTTACTTTTTTTTTTATGTCAGTGTTTGCACGTTTCTACTACAAAGCACAGCAGAAACAGACTTGTGTTGTTCTTAGTAAGACCTCCAACTAAAAAAACCCCCAACCTAAAACACTGAGAGTTTGGTAAAACAAACAAAAAACAACAACAAAAAACCCATGGAATTGATCCTTGCTATAGTAATCCTATTAAAAATATGCTTAAAACAACTAGAACCAAAACTTCTCTATAAGCTACAATATTGCAAATCCAAGTTGCCTGAAACAGACAGCTCAAGGAAGAATGTTACTTTGGCTACACTGTAAAAAACTTGTTCAAGGAGAGAAGTTAATGAAAGTTTGAAGTTACCATTACAAATGAAGCTCTGGAATTTGAATGTTCTTTCTGGTTGCTTCTTGGTATTAAAAAAAAACCGGACCAACAGAAGAACAAACCCAACCACAAAAGCAAACAGTAAAAGGGAATCTTTTTTTTTTTTTCCATTAGTCATGTAACTCCAACAGTCAAGGATGTTTCCTTATTTATAACAATACACCTTTCTAAGACACCAATGTAATGTATATTTATATAGGATCATCTGTGAAACTTCCTCAGCTCAGAAAATACTTGTACAGAAAATAAAATAATCCATTTTACACCGAAAAATTGGCATAAAAGTAACTGTAGATATAGGAAGATTCGCATACATCCTCTGTCAGTTTGTTTGGAGCATTTTTAAGATCAATCTGTTCACAACAGCAAGTCCCATGCTTTGCATGTATCTCCATCTCTTTCAATAGCTGTTTTTTGGGCTTTTTTTGGGGGGGTTTTGTTTGTTTGTTTTGTTTTTTTCAAGAGATGTACTTGTTTTTCTAAATGCTGGGGGGAAAACAAACAAACAAAACCAACAAAACAAAAGCACCAAACAACATCCATACTTCGAGTATAAAGTATGCACTGTGTATACAAAAGCAATTGCCAGCAAAAATAAGACATCAAATTTTAGCATCAGGAATGATGTACATTTTAGCCACTCAAAATTCCTCTGTGGTTTGGCTGTGAAATGATGGAGATATATGTAAAATGAAACAAAAAAACATCCATCCAACCAAAACTAAACAAACAAAATGACCTAAAACAAACAAATCACAACATTTTTAGCTTCATGTGATACTGTATTAATGATGTACATTACACCCTAAGAAAAATTCCACTAGAATAATTCTTTCTCTATATCATCCCCTGAGATTTTAAGTCATATGCTTTACAGCTAACTACCAATCCAATGGAAGAACAGCTATGATGACAATGATTAATTATTCTTCATTTCATTTTATTTTGAGAAGCTCATGGGCAAAGATGTATGAAAATGGCCATGAGATTAACCTTGTTTGAAATAAAGCTATAAAATGTAACATTATTTAATGTTACGTGTTACTGTGTGCTATGTCTAAGTGCAGAGTTAAATCAGATTAGTTGAGTGAGATGAGCAATTTTAAGCAAAGCAATTCCCAGACATCCTTTTGAATGTAGCTGCTGAGAGTTTATGTCTGTTAAGAGTACCTTGCAAAGTGGTGCCTCAATCTCACACCAGGCCTCTATAATCAAAATAACTAAGGATATCTTAACATAATCTATAATTATTTTGTCAAGGATGGGTGAGAAAGAAGCATAAGTTATGTTATCTAATTTCATGAAAAGAAAACCCTGAGAGGACCAAGTCAATTCCATCTTCCTTCCAGTGTGGATCATCTCTTCTATTGCCCTGCATTTTCCTGTCATTGTAATTCTCACTGTTACAAATTCTTGATCCCTCCTTCAAACAAAATAGAGTCTGGCATGTTAAGGTATGGCAGCATGAGAAAGTGGAAGAGGAAAGGCTTCACAGCACCTTCGGGCTATTGGCCAGTTTGTTGGGAAGCCAGATTTCAGCTCCTCCCTGTGGTGGCAGGATATAAGGAGTGTTAGAAAGCAAAGAAGGGGGTGAATTTCCATCTGTTTAGGTGAGAAAGCCATGGTGTGAGGGAAGGCCTGTCTTCAAGTTACCCATCAAAAGCACCTTGAATAGGACGTCTGTCTTTTATCATTGAGAAAAAAACAGTCAGATACCATAAGCCCAAAGTTTGTTACATTAAAGAGACAAAGAAAGAAATTTAAAAAGGAGTAGTTAAATCAGTAAAGTTGAGCCTTGAGCTTTGCCTCTATCATAGGGAAAAGCGGTTGAGAGCAGCTCTTCTGAGAACTTGGGCATACTGGTGGATACGAATCTGGATATGAGCCACCAATGTGCACCCACAGCCCAGAATGCCATCCCTATCCTTGATTGCATCAAAAGAAGCATGACCAGCAGGGGATGGGTTTTTGCCCCTTTATTCTGCTCTGGTGAAACCCCACCTGGAGGTTGTGTCCAGCTACTGGAGTTCCCAGCACAAGGAGCTGTTGGAGTAGATCCAGAGGAGGGTCACAAAAATGATCAGAGGGGTAGAACACCTCTCCTACAAAGAAAAGCTGAGAGAGTTGGGGTTGTTCAGCCTTGAGAAAGCTCTGGGAAGACTTTACTGCAGTCTCTCAGTACTTAAAGGGGGCTTATAAGAAAAATGGGGACAAACTTCTTATGGGGTCTGTTGCAACAGCACAAGGGGTAATGAATTTAAATGGGGTAGATTTAAACTAGATATAAGGAAGATTTTTTTTACAATGGTTTAACACTGTCCCAGGTTGCCCAGAGAGGTGGTAGATACCCCATCCCTAGAAACATTCAAGGCAAGGGTGGATAGGGTTCTGAGCAACCTATTCTAGTTCAAAATGTCCCTGCTCACTGCAGGGAGGTTGGGATAGACTTTTAAAGATTCTTTCTAATCCAAACTATTCTATAATTCTATTAAAAGATCTCATTTCACAATGAAAGATTTCAAAGGCTTTATTTTCATTGCATTTGTGTTGGGTTTTTTTGTTGGGTTTTGTTTTTTTTTTCACTCCTTGGAAAACAATAGTTATTTGTTTAATTCATGAGAAACATGTAGAGATATATTGCAAAATCTCAGTTAGTTGCCTGCCTTTGCCTTTGCTCTGCTACTCAGGAGAAATCCTCCTGGTGACCAGATACTTTCCAGAGCAGATCAGCCAGAAACATGGTGCACGTGAATAAACTCCCCTTCCTGAACCAATGCTAAACACAACAGAGTTTCTGCAGTTTGATATCTTGAATCCACCTTGCTTACATGGCCTTGCTGAGAGACCTATTCAACAGGTCTACATCACTGTTCATTCTTGCCCACTGAGATTCAGGAAAGAATTTGGTCTGCTACATGTGAGTTGTGTGAGTTGTTTGAGTCTTCAAGCGTTCCCACCTGCATCAAGCAAACTGATCTTGCAAGGCTGGATCATCATGAATCTGCCATAGCTGAATGTCATCCTCAGATAGTTCCACCAGGGAAATACGCTGTTACAAAGCAGCATGTGCAAAGCTGTAGCCCAGTAGCATGTACTCCAGTAGCAGACACAAAAGTTCAGACCAAGCAAGATTTTAAATGTCTTAGCAAAAGACACCATTGCAATACTTGCTTTAAATAACAAATAAATGCCAGACTTAGAAATTCTCTACTATTTTCTGTCAAATTACTGTCTTGCATTATGTGCTGTATTTAGAGGTTACATTGACTAGTATTGTAGTATCTGTGAACTAGGAACAGCAAGATGAGATTCTAAGTTACTTGGCCTTTGAGAGCTAGATGGTAATCTGATAAATTTATATTTATCATTTATGATAAAAAGAGAGAAGTAGTATTTCTCATTTGTGTGATTTAGGGTCTTAAAAAAAAGGTTTAATTTTATGAATGCTTAAGGTGATACTTTTGACACAACTATATAATAGAAATGTACACTTGCATTTATAAATGTGCAAGCTGATTTATAGTAATTGCCTCTGTTTTCATTAAAGTTTCTGAAAGATAAGGCAGTTAAATAAATTGTTATATGAGCCTTAACTTCAAGTCCCTAAAAGTAGTCAGATATTTGGTGAAAATGATGAATTCTGGGGTACTGATTCATGTGATTTGAAAAAGCCATCCATTTCCTGATTCACCTTCATATCTCCTCCGGGAAAAAAAGAAATATTTTACAATTAATATCTGCAATCTAACAATCTTTATATGTGTGCTTTTCTGTCTTTCAGCCACTTCTCAGAACTGATACTTTCAAAATGAAGAGGAAGGTAGAAATGAGAACAAAGAATGACTTGGAAAAACTCCGTTTGAGGCGTAGAAATAATAGGAAATATTAATAACCCTGGTCTCTTAAGTAGGTCAGAATTTGGACTTAAATGATAAAAAGTTACAATCTTCAGACATAAGTCCTTTTACATTGTAATCTAGATTCAGGAATGTTTAATGCATAGCAAAAAATATTAGCATGTTTTTTCCTATTTTCCCAACTTTTGTTGATAATATGTTCTGCTGCCTTACACAACTTTCTTCTATAGACTAGTGTAAGTTTTATTTTTTTGGTTCACACACACACACACACACACACACGCACAGAGTATTAGGGGTTGAAAGGGATCTTGATCTTTGAGTTCAACCCCCCTGCTAGGCAGGATCATATCATCTAAGTATAATCTAACACAGGTCACAGAGGAACGCATCCAGGCGAGTCTTGAAAATCTCCAGAGAAGGAGACTCCACAACCCCCCTGGGAAGGAAGCCTGTTCCAGCGCTTCCTTAAAGTAATCCACCTCCTTAAAGTAAGCCAGGGTATGAATTAAGAGTCCATGAGTTACTTCTCTCAGTCTGCAGGTCTGTAGTCATTAACATTGGATTCCTGTATTACTGTATCACCCAGCTGTACAAGTGGAATTTGGATAAAGAATACATAAGTATGACTTTATCACTGACAAAGACTCTAAAACCCAAGATATAGAGCTTATCTGGACTTCAAGATTTTGTGCTGGCCCTTTTGGGGCCATCTGGGTAGAGACAATACTTGGCGTAACTCCTGCCTTCACAGAGTGAGACCATCACAATTTTTAGAAGAAATTTTAACCAGCTGTGCAGTTACTTGGGCAACTTTTCTATGACACTGATCTAGCCTTTGGAGCCCTAAATCACATTTACCCCATGAAGGCTCACTGAACAGGCAGTGAATGCCAGGCACTGAAGTGTACGGCATGGGAAGTAATGGTGGAGTTGTCCATGCATAAGAATTTCAAGGTAAATTCTCCATGTGAGACAGCCCCTAAATCACTTTTAAGAAGTGATTTAGTTAAATTAGAGAAAACTCCTGTGTGAACATTTTTCTTTTGCTTTAAGCATATCTTAAATCCACTAAGAAATGCATTTAAATTAATTAGACAGGAAGAAAAAAAAAAGACTAGTCAGAAAATGAGAGTTCATTTGCCCCTTTATCTAAATGCAAACAGCATATTTTTGTGATTAAGATCTCACCCTCTGCCCTTTCACTCTCTGAGACTCGCAGTGAACACAATGAACTGGAAGTACTTGTCAAGAGGGTTTATGTAACAAGTGAGACAGAAGGAGTTTAAACAAGATGCATGGTATATTATAATAGATTCATTTTTCCATCCACACATTCCTTACCAGATCAGATCATTTAATAACATCAATAAAAGTTACAAGTCCAATTAAAATGATATTTTCCTCAGTTGCTTCTACACTGTTCTGCTGCTTAGGAAAAAAGTGAAATGATGTTATTTACAATCAGTCTTTTTAGTCTGGAATTATTAGAAACCAAAATTCCTAACAACATGAAAGTGGCTATAGAAGCAGTATTAGGCAAAGACAAATGAGGAAATAAATTTAAACTAATGAATGTTTATGACAGAGAAACTAAGACCAACCAACCAACACCAACCTACCCCCTACTCCTTCCAAAACAAAAAACACCTTCTGAATTAATTTAATGATTTTGCTTTAAAACAACCCCCTCACAGTCTGGTGTTCTGTCCCACCATGAATTTAACTCATGTCAGACTAGAGCAATAGGAGTGTAAGGAGGTATCTACATCATCCTAGGCTTGAAAGGAAGTCCAGCCCCTAGCCTTGCGAAGTTTTTGTGCACCTTGGTTGGCACTTTTATATTTAACCTCTTCTTCCTGTCTCTGTACAAGGTCAAACATGCACGTGTTAAACATATATGGTAGAGATTCCCTCACCAAGTCTCATTTACAAGAGCAGATGCTGTGGGCTGTGTATTAGGAACAGTGCATACTGGTCTCACATCATGCTGTTATTAATACCCTTGTTTGTATTTGATTACTGCCCCAAATCCCTCCCATATGGTACACAAGTGTAATTTTAAAAATGTTTTTCAAAAGTGACCTATAAACAAGTAGCACTGAGAAATCTATGGAAAAACTTTGTTAAGCTGAACTCTCTGCAGTCCTACCTTTAGCCTTCATGCAGTGCTCTGTCCCAAAGCGATGTTCATATTGAAGGGATCCCACTATTTCCCAAATAGCTTTGAATTTTGCTGCCAAAGTAGGGCGTTTATTGCAGGCAGTCCATTTAAAAGTGTACAGTTATTTTCTGATGTAAGTTTTTTCATTAAAGTATACATAAATGACCCTGCATTGTGTCTTTTCCAGTTCAGAGTATAAACAAAATTATGTTCCTTGATGAATAAAAGGAGGAAGCAGTAGCGTTACAGGAAGATGGAATTAATATGCGCTTAGTGATCCTAATTCTAGTATCACCTAACATTTGAGTGTTTGACTTGTTGCCCTTAGCATTCTTCTAAAGCCAGATGTTTGGTATAAGTTCAGTTATTAAATTTATACCCCTCTTACTGCTTTCCATAGCCTAAAACAGGTGTAATTATTGAAATAATTTAAATCATTATTATATTTTAAATGTTTTTATTGGGTTTTTCATGTTTCACTTAACAAAACCTGCTCTATTGAAAATATCATGTAATTATTCAGCTGGACACTTGAAAAATTGCAAGATATTTTGCTGAAGAAGGGAACACCTACCTCCCCCAAAGTCAGCTTCAAAAGCCAGAATTTGATTTTTGAAACCTAAAGTGACATAAAATAAGCCTCATTGCAAAACACTTAGCAGGAGGAGGAACATCCAGACATGCTATCAAAGAGCAAGAGAAACTTGTTGTTTTTTTTCTTCAGTTAGCCACAGCTCTATTTAGATTACTAAAGCTGTTTACTATATAATGAGACTTGGGGGTTCACTAAAGAGGCCAAGTTAGAGAAAGGACTCTGAAACCAATGTTAACCTCTTAAGTCCACCATCACGCTTTAAATGCTACCAGAAGATACCAAAAGGAGAACAAGACTGTAATGATCACAAGTACTTCTTACCTCTGATGGACATTTTCAATTCAGAGCAGAAGCTGAGGGCTTGATGTGTACACTGATGGTGCTATCTAAAAAAGGAGAAAGAAAGAAAAAAAAGAAGCTGTTGACTGTTGGTTCTTTCATCAGCCATATGTTTTTAAATACTTTTAAAGCTATTTTTTTTAAAGTAGTTTCAGCATGACAAAACTGTTAATTAAATAATTTGTATTAAAATGTCAAATATCAATCAGGTTTGGCTGCTGTGGACAGAAACTAATTTAAAAGACAAGAGTGAGTAAAAGTAGAAATACATACAAGCTATCTGGCTAATTTTATCTTCTTTATTCCAATAATCAATTCCTTCTATTACAAAAGGGCGTTATTAATAACACTCAGTCAACAGGGGGAAAAAACTTGAATTATCTCAAGAGGAGAAAAAAGTAAGTCATCCAAGTGCTGCTCAGAGCCTCCATGTCTGCCAGCATTCTTGACTTTTCACAAAAATAAGGTATGTATCTACACCCCAAAGATACAGAAATCTAGACTACAAAATAGGAACTAATTCTGAAGTTAAGAACTTTTCCAAAAAAAATCTTCCCAGAGCCATACATTACATAACACTTAGTAAGAAGTGAATAAGTAGCACAAAGGGAGAGATATGTTCATTCCATAGAGAAGAAAGGCAATCAGTCATTCAGCATTATAGATGATTGGCAGCTTCTGTTTGTGGCATGATAAATCATCTAGCGAAAAAAAAAAAAAGAAAACAAAATATATATGTGACACATATTCATTAGCATCAGGTTCTGGAAGAGATTTAGATAGTGATTTCTCCATGAACCAAATGCAATGTCATAGCAGCAACACACGGGAAGAAGCAGTTCTGTGAAAAGATCTATTGAAGCCTGCTTTTCCTAGGCTGTGTTTGCTGTCTGAATGGGGAAAGCCTCAAGTCCTCCTGCTTTCCATATGCTGGGAAAGACATGAACTGTGCTCCTCCATACCTTACATTCCTGCTGCTTTCCCTATGTCCTCTGGCCTCCTGTCCTCCCAACCTAACACCCCATCTTGGCCAGTCACCTGGGCAAGGGACAAGTGTGGTGACTGGGCTAGAGCTCGATACAGAGTACTAGCTGCTGTACCAGAGGGCTGCTGCTGACCACTTACTACCATGCAAACTGCCTCTAAGAGGTCAGAGGGGACAAAAATGTGCTTGTGGTCCAGATGGGACTGTTCAGTGATTTCAAAGATTGTTACAGACTGATAGCTTAATCAACATTTTATGCAACCAGAATGGGAACTGGATTTAAAATCCTGTTGTTATATTTTCATGAAACAACTTTGTTGTGTTTGTTTTGTTTTGTTTTAATTAGATATGTTTTCTCAAATCAAAGCAGCAAATATTTGCATATATAAACAAAGTGTAATGAAATACCATCCAATAAATATGTTCTATAATAATCTTTGCTCTTTAAATGTTTACTTAATTCACCTAATTTTCCTTCTGATTTATGAAGCACTACTGTAAAAACAGTGGCAACAAGACCTAGGCATTTGTATAGGACAGACACATTTAGATACCCTTCTTTTTAAAAAGAAGTGGTCCCACTAAGTCATCTCATTTGAAGGAACTAAACACAGTGAACCTCCAAAAGACATATCAGATGGTTGATTTTGTTGCCTTTTTACTGGTTTAGGAAGTCCAGTGTAGGAACTTGGGTTTGGACTACAGATATTAGGTGTTCCCAAAACTATTTTTTTTTTCTTTCAGAAAGGGAACTGGAGAGATGGTTTTGTGTTTGAGGTCGTAACTGCTTTCTTTCTGCTGCTGTGACCAAAAGCAATGTGAACAGATAGTATACTGCTGCTTATATAATTTTATTTCACAACAGCTCAGGAAATGACAAGATTAGCATAACCCCCAAACACTTCTTTTCATGTTTAATGGTTGATGTTCCCAGGGTCAGCAGGCATGGAGCTGCCGTCAGGAATGTCTGGACATTATTTACAGTAGCTTTTCAGGAAGAGCCTCCCCCTTGGCTGACTCAATGGGATCTTTTCCTCCTCACTAAGTAAGAGCATCTGTAAACATTTTTAAATTTTGGTGAACAGCAAATCCTTGGCAGAGACTTTTTTCTGACTTTACTCAGAGCAAGAATAGATAATATAATTTCTAGGCTGATAAAAGCAAAATCCTCTTAAGGAAATGAAGTTTCTACATTTTCTTGCACATTAATGGGATTTGCAATTTGAGCAAAACTAATAGATACTGAAAATAAATAAAGCTCAAGGTTCCTGCTGTATTTAGTGACATCTTGCCATACACTGCAACTCTTCAAAGTGACACAGTGTGAAAAAGTACCCTTTAAGACTGAATCAATTATATCCTGCTTGGAAATCTTTATGAAGAAACGCATAAAACACAATTCAAATGCATATTCTGTATAGTATATACAAATCAAGTAAAATGCATGCAGAAGGAAACCATCCTAACTTTGCAGTGGCAGTAATGGGTTGTGAACTTGCTGTTGTTATTCAGGAAGAAGATATTGAAGTTGCAATAGCTACTTCTGTTAAAAAATCTGCTCAGTTCTCGGTGGTGGTCAAAAATAGAACAGAATGTTAGGAATGAGTAGAAAACTATAGAGAACAACCTGGGAAGCCACCTATTGATTCTGTGGAGGTTTAATGCTATATAAATCCATAGTATGCCTAGGACTAAAATGCTGCTTACAGTTCTGATTCCTCTTGTCTCAAAAAAAAGTATACAGTAGAAGTGGTAAGGATACAAAAAAAAGTGCTGTCAAGGTGACCAGTCCTATGAAATAATTTCTCCTTGTGTACTACATAAATTAAATAATTTATGCCATTCCTCACCAACTCGATCAGTTGCAGCTGTGCCTTTAAAATAAAGTCCCAAACTGAGAATGATAAACAAGAAGGGAGTTGCTAAAGAAGGAAACCCCAAGTTAGGCAAGCAGACAAACAAGTAACAACAGAACAACACACCCATAGTCATAAGAGTCACAGTAGAAGAGCCCATGAGATTGTTACACATTATGTATATAATAGTATAAGAACCAGTGTGTTAGCTTAATAAGGTGGCTATTACTACTGCTGAGGCTATTGCTTTTTGCTGCTTAATGAACTTTGTGTCACTTGACCATCTCTACTGTGACAAAGCACATCTGATTGACATTGTCCCACAATCTCCTTGCTTGTGTTGATTCGTCTTCCATTTTCTTACCCTTTTCTATGGATAGACAATATGCTCTGTTACGTGTAATGAGCCCTGATCTGGGCTTGAAGATCCTAAGAACAATAATTATAACAAAAGTAATGCTTACATTGTATCATATGAAAGCTGAACTGATCCAACACAACAAATTAATTCCTCAGCTAGTATCTCACACATTGTACTTTAGGAAGTTTAGAAAAGTGCAAACATCTGCCAACACTGCAACATACTATTTCTCTTTGGAGTAGCAGAGGCAGTAGCCCTGCTAGAACTAGTATAATTATAGAAAAATTATGTTGGCAGACCTCATAAAACATGCCAGAAGTACAGAACCAGATGTTTCAAGGACTGCATATCCTCGGTAGGTTTTACTAAATTATAGAATTCCATTTGTACTGAATTCTACATATTTCCTTAACCCTTGAATTTATGGTTGATATTTTAACATAATTGTGGTTTCTATCCAAAACTTTAAAGCATAGGTAAGCCTACCCACACAACTTTAATTCCAGCTTTTACCTGTATGACGTGTCTTCTACAAGAAGTGATTAAACAAGTCTATGTTACTGAACAGAAGCTTACTCATATTTACACAGGTTTTTTTATCCAATACTCCCATTGCTCCTAGCTCTCCATGAGCTTTCTTTTGTAGGTACTGCAGTAGCCTGGATCTGGTGGGAATGTATTGCAGGTTCAGGCTTTTGTTAAAAATGCATCCTACCCCTGTATCTTATTATCTCTGCTATGAAGTCCAGTTTTTCTGTTCAGTCTCATATAACTTCAATTACCTATGCTTTTATATATTTCTCAGAATATTTACTTCTACACACATACAGATCCTTTTTCAATTGTTCATATAGTGACACAACCCTACAACCCATTTCTCCAAAGTTAGGATTTTCTACAAGCAAACACAGCTTTTACTAAGAAAATAAATGCATCTCAAAGAGGAATAGAAGTAATTAGGGAAAAAAAGAGAGTAAGAATAATCTGTTGAGGATTCAGGAAGCATGGGTTTTTCAGCAAGTATCATCACTTAGACACATACATGCCTCCATAAAATTTACTGTTAGAGCATTGAGACATTTTTTACTCAAAACAAAGCAGTACAAGCCCCACTTATGTCTTGGGACTGTTCTTTCTTTATAGATATTTCCAGTTAAGTGGTCAGTGTCATGGCCTGATTCACACCACATTGATTAGGATTTTTCAAGTAATGTAGGTCAGGATTATATCTATTTTATATCAAGTTACATAGAAAATATTCTCTTTTGTTTATAGAGGCTGAGATATATTGTAAGAAATCCATTAGGTACAACTGCCTCAGACAAGTAGAACCTATTGGTATCAACACAGTAGACCTCATTTGTGATATTTGCAAGCATTCTGAGATCAGAATCTTTCTGCAGAAAAGAAATAATAATCAATCAGAGGTATTTCTGGTACAGAAAAGGTCTTTTAACTGGAATTATGCACTGTTGATCCAGACATTGACCCAAGGATAGATCATATAAGAGCATTTGAGACTGGTGAGAGATTGTCTCCTGAAAAAAAGAAAAAAAAAAAAAAAGTTATAAATAGTTTCCAGCCATTGGCTAGGAAAACAATTAACAGGCTCTCCCATACTTGTTCACATAATGCTTTAAAGATGTATTTTCTGGGAACATCTGGTCAATGCAAATCTTGAAAGCAAGAAGGGAACATCTTCCCTATTTTCTTGCTTTCCACAAAGTTTATGTATCATCTCCATCTGGGTTAATATAACAAGGATCATTCAATGGTTCCAATGAGCAATCCTTCATATAAACCAGCAAGAGAGATTTTGTGTGAACATCCTCAGTTTAAGCTAAGAGACATACATAGCTGTTGGACATTCCACAGCTTGATATACAACCTCTGCCATCTATAATGGAGGAAGAATGATGTCTGGCTTCAGGCATTGCGTAAGTGCAAGCTGACATGTGGCATAACAGTCTGAAATCTGTAGCTGACGTTTATCTTGGGGTTACAGATGACCATCCAGATGGACTGGAACTCTCTCCTCTGGAAGATACACAATTGCTCTTTGCAGTCCATTTGAGCTCCAATGAGTGCCAATTTGCTTCAGTTTCTCATCTCATTCAGCTGTTTGTAGTAAAGATGAAGTTTAAGGATTGTGGTGTTGTCCCAAGAGCTATGGATTTGAGGAAATGATTGAATAGATACAAGGGCATTAACTCCATATGCACTGCTAGTTGATGAACACTTTCTATAAATGTCCTTAGCACTGGGCAAAGTCTGAATATTACTTTATTATGAATCACAGTTATTTTATGGGAAAGAAAGCAAGGCTATATATTTTTTTTTCATGTGCTCTTCATGAAAGACATCCATGAAAAGGATGAGAAAAGCCACAGAAAGAATCTGTAATTAATGAAAATACTCAAGAGGTGACTTCTGGCACCTGAATAATAATGATTCTAGCCCCATTGTAAAACAAAAGATGATATCTGAAGAGAAAGTTTGTGAAGAACTGTCACTTAAGTGTATCAGCCTTGTGCTATCTTGATTATATCACAAAATGTTTGCCTTTACAAATTATGGTAGCTTTCTGAAAGGAAGAGAAAACTATTTTCTCAAAGCACAGTTGGTCGTTTAGCACTGCAAGTATGCATGTACTCCGTAGCTGTTTGGCACTTGTATTTAAAGGGCTCCTGCCAAAATACCAGGATATATTTGGGTAGATATTCTTCCTAGGATTTTGTATGTCATAGGTTCAAGAAATACATGTTGTATCAAGATAAATACTTGTTGTACCAAACAACAAAAAAAGTGTGAGTGCCTGAACTAAATATATCTAAGAGTTATACTTTTTTGAGCCTTCAAAGGAGAAAAACCTCCACTGAGTTCTCTTCAGTTTTTCATGAACTCTTCATCATTACACTCATTACAGAATCTCTATAGTTGAAAAAGACCTTTAAGATCATCGAGTCCAACTATTATCTAACTCTACTACACCATATCCTTAAGCACTAGATTATAGTGTATTATCTGGAAAATAAAGTAAGGACCAAACTTCCAGTGTTACTCATGGAAACTTAGATATCCTTCAGAAAATTTAGCCTATTATTATTTAGCTTGACACCAAAGTCTGATCACAAAGGCAGATGCTTTATTCTATCAGTAAGCAGTATTTACATAGTAATGTTAGTTTAATAGACATGGGACTGAAATGGAGGAGTACTTTATCTCAGTGTGGCTTTTGGAGTTCTTTATCCCTGGGAACAGCTGTCATTAGAGAAAGCTGTTTAACTTTCTTAGCATCTGGAATTATAGTAGCTGGTGTCATTTCTGAAAGACTTCAAGATGTCTTCTCCAATAAACATCATTAACTTGTCTTCAGGACCTAAATGGACAGATAATTGATGGCCCTTTTTCTCTGATCATTGATTTTTCAATCTTCAGAGTAGTACCAACTATAGATGACACCTCCTACCAGTCTCCAAGATCAATTGGGAGCAATGTAAGAGCAGAACAGTGTGCACTCTTGTCATCATGATAAAGATGAAGGGCCCTTGGGAGAAGCTGCAGCGAAAGTCCTTGTGATTCAAAATCTGTGTTCCTTTATTTATTGGATGTTCATTGTCTCTGTCTCTAAAATTTTATCTGAGAGTTCTTGAAATTGAGGCCACAGAAGTATTAGACCATTTTAATTAGCAGTATGCTGTTGATAAAGTGGGAAGGAAATTTGCTTCTGTATCTTAATAAACTTAACAGTAAATTTACTCTTGGTAGTACTGAAGAGATGATGATTTGCACCAACAATAAATTAACTGCAATGAGTTTTAGAATAATGATTGTAGTTTAGGATGATGATGTAAAGACTGCTTCAGTGTTGCCACTGCTATATACTGGAATAGAGATATTAAATGTGGGGACTAGAGTACCATTAAAAGCTGAGCTGGCTGGGGAACAAACCTCACTGGTGTTCCTACAAAAATGGTATTTTGAACTCAGTTTCTCAATCAGGAAAAGTCAAACAGGATTTTATTTATTTTTTTTTTAACCCCTCAATACTTTCTCACAGAAGTAAGTAATAGAAAAGCTTCAAGTTCTTACTTTTTGCTTTCAGCCAGCACTCTGTTTGTTGTCTGTATTTCCTTCTCCTAGAAGGGGGTAATTGACAGGTGGAGCAGCTGAGTGTTTTATCTGAAAACAGTGCAGATGGAAGCTCTGCTTCTCAGGAAGAAGGATGGGTGTCATTCTTTGATTCCAACTTTTAAAATTACTGTGATGCAAAATACGCTGAGAAATTTTATTTTATTTTTTAATCAGAATTAAAATTGGCAGATTTTGCAAGGAATGAATAACTACTTGCTTAAGAACAGGTTATAGAATAAGCTACAGATTAGCAGACATTCAGAGGCAGTACAAGTTAGGTAGTTACTATAATTTTTTTTTTGTCCTTGATGAATTAAGAGCTAAAAGACCTTTTATTACTGATTGTACACATGGGCCAAACAACAGTACTGTTTGAAGACTTCATCGTAGTATGTAGAGACCCATGTGTAGCTAGAGTGGTTTCCACACAAATGGACATACAGAGAAGAACCACAGATTCTGAGTCATAAAAACAAAGGTCAAAAAATGTTCTTCTCCAATGTTAATAGCATCTGTTCAGAAAGAAGGTTTTAAGCTTGGGTCCTTTTTTCTGTATCACTTGAGTTCAGCACTGACAGGTCAGTAACTGAGGGAATTTTTCTTCTGATATTGACTTGGGGAGTACAGATTGCTGAGGTTTTTGTTTGGGTTTTTAGTTCTGTTTATTGTTTTGCTTTTTTTTTTTTTTCTTTTAATCTGGACAAATACTTGTTGATCCTAATGAAAAAGTGTGGCTATACTAAATAGATTTAAAAGTTATACTTGCTTGTTATTTTAACAGAATTATGTAGAATGATTGTAAAGAAAGTCTGATTTCTGGCATGTATGTCCTACAGAAGGTTCAGCAGATAAGACTGAAGAGAGATGAATCATATTTCTCATGATCTGAGATTTTACTAGTTATTTTGAAAGGTAAGCATAATACAGATATGATCTGGCATAGTATAGCAGCACGGAGAAATCACATTCTAGTGATTACACATACCCCCACCTACCACACATTTGGAAGTACGTAGAAATAAATATAAAACACTATCATAAGATAGATGATGTAAGAAGCAGGGATTGAGAAAGGAGTAATGTATACAAAAAAGATGAGCCTGTGACACAAAGGTGATCTAGTGCAAGCCCAATCGTGGTGTCTGTAAAAGAGGTTCTCCTCTCCCAGTCTCTTCTCACCATCACTGGCAAAAGTTAACGATCACTTCCCTGTCAGCAGCGTAGGTTGCACACATCATGTAAAATTGGCTAGACTGTCTTGGATAATTTTAGCTGTTTGCACCAGATTTACACCATATTAGGAAAAGGAAAGTGTTATGATTATTACAAGACTGTGATATATCCCATAAATGTTTAGCTTCCTCATCCCTAGTCCTCCTGCTAAAAACTGATGCTTAACATGGCCAGAGCACAAACTCCAAATTCTTTACCCTACTCCACAATTCTCCTTTTGCCTGCCTGTGAGGATTGAGTATCAGATACTCCTGTGCTATCCTATTTCATGTCCAAACAATAAGACCCACATCACAACAAAGCTATATATGAGTGGAGGGGGTTGCTCTCAAGGGAGAAACATTTCTTATTTTTATGCAAATAAGAAAATCAAATACGCTATTTAGTTATGGTCAAGTTTCTCTGAAATAAATTCAGTGACTCAGAACATATCTTTATGTACTTGGACCACCTCCATCTCTCTTACTTGCCAAAACAATCACTATCAACCATTTACAGATTAATTTCAAGCCTTCATTCATACTGTATGATTGCCTTATCTGAGAAGGGTTTTTTCATAAGCGTACAACATTTGCAAAGTTTGTTTTGTTGATTCAAATATCACACAATAGACTCACAATAAGACATCTAACTTTCTACTTCTTTGATTCAAGATCATAGAACATTTAATTTTGCTGTACATTTTTTGCATGTTCTAATCCTACCCAAACAGTGCAACTGGCTGCATGACTTTACCAGAGGAAAAAACATTTGTTTCTTCATGTAAATATTTGTGTCTTTTCACCTGTTCATGTACAATGGAATCAGGTCTGATAAATTAATCTCCCTTCTCCACAAAGCTTATGTAAGTGGCTTTTTTTTTTTAATGGCTACTACGTGTGTACTAGATGAAGGTCACCATCAGAAACTGAAATGACCAAATCAGTGTCAGCATCTTGTTGGTAACTTTTAGTAACTGGTCACGGTGTCATTTCTGAATTGGCACCAATGAGAGTTTGCCTGTGTCTGCAGCTGCAACCAGACAGCATGCAGCATAGCTTACCAGCATGATGTTGACCCTTGATCAGCTACAGATTCTTTCTGTTGTGTAAATGAGACCTTGTACAAAGAGAAGTTCCTGAAGAACTTCAATGCATTTCATTAGCATCTCACTCCAGGGGAGAAAGTTCCTCTGAGGCAAGTCTTTCTCTTTGTAGGAGTTCATACAGTCCAGACAGCTGTTAATAGCCAAATTCCAGAGGGATCATCCTTTCCCTTCTCTTTCTGTTCTCCTCAGCAAGGCTGGAGAAAGGATTTGCCACTGTGCTGCAATAATGAGCTATCTACCTCTAGACTATTGTGACTCCTCTGATGCTGTTCTTGCCATAGCTACTATATGGCTTTCATACATTTTAACAGGACAGACAGCATATTAATATAGAGCTCAAACCCAAGGACCCCTACTCAACCTGTGTTCAAAAGAAACATTTCATCCTCCTTCACTACAAAGTACAATACCACGATCCAAGCAGGAAAAGGTGGCAAAAGAAAATACTTGATGTATTGCACTTACTTCAAATACAAACCACATTTCTTTTATAAAGGCCAAATTCCACTTTATGCACTTGCTATTGATTAAGAACTAGCTGACAGAGATCTTTAAGAGAAGTATTGGTACAGAATTGTCTTTCACAGAGGGAATTTTCTGTAAAGGTTCTTATCTACATTCAAATCTATACAGCTTTTTTCTGGCTAGAAAAGTAGACAAGACAGTAAGCCATGTACTCATCCACTTTTCTCTCTACCCGAAGGTAGCACAAACCATAAAAATGTCTGTAGTAAGAACTACAGAGGATCTTGGTGAAGTAAAGATCAACACATGCCCTTTTGTCATTCAATCATTCTACTGATGATACCCTTGACAGCTGCAGGTTGTGAAGCTTGTTCCTGCCAGGCTTTTTGGATGAACAAGCTACTTGTCTGCTTCAAGTAGTCTATGTTTTGTTCAGATTAGATACTTATCTACTTATGAAAATGGACATTTAACCTGTGACGTAAGTAAAGTACGTCTCAGAAAACAGAGCAAAGGATGTTATATAGCAGCCAATAACTGGTATGGGAATGCTTTTTGTAAACTGCATTGATTTTACATCGAAACATTTCACAGCAGGATGAGACAAACGCAGCTTCTTGCACTGGCTCTCCTAAAAGCTGCCTGTTGCACATCAAGT
Organism: Ceyx melanurus; assembly: GCA_024611195.1. Taxonomy (NCBI): domain Eukaryota; kingdom Metazoa; phylum Chordata; class Aves; order Coraciiformes; family Alcedinidae; genus Ceyx; species Ceyx melanurus. Next base: position 18,393 of record JANHGL010024141.1, read on the forward strand.
ACCCAGAACTGCACACACTACATTTCTGAAGCATTACAGTTCTAAAAGGTAACATACACTCTGAATCTAAATTGCAGTAGTTAAGTACCTGCAAACCAAAATACTTTTTGTACCTTACATTCAAATAAAAGGATCAATCAAGAAAACTTGTTTCTTTAACAGAGCATGAATGAGCACAGCCTGCACACATACACACACACACACACAAAACCAACCCCCCCCCCCAAAAAAAAAAAAAACCCCAAGCACCATAAAAATAAGGATCAACCTGTTTTCCTCAGCTGTGCCGTGGAGAGCTGGAAGGAGAGAAAGAGGTCACACAGAAAAAAACAAATTGCAGCTGCTGATCTTTTTTTGACCGCCCGAAGCTGAAGCCTGAAGCTGAAGCCCAAAAGTCAGATGCAGGATGGATAGGGATAGAAAAGGTCTTTGCTTTTACTCTGCATTCCGAGCAATCTACATGTTGAAGGTCAAAGAGAAAAAATAAACTAATAAACAAGCCTAAAGACAATAAAGGTTTTCTCAAAACAGAAATAGGTCATTTTATCACTGACATTCGAAAAATGTGCGTTTCACAGAATCCAGTATAGAATACTCATCTCCAGCATGTAAAGTTCAGCAGGGAAGCACTTTGAACCATCATAATCTTTCCTAGATTTTTGTTTTAATAAAAAACATTGAGTAAAGAACTAAGTCAAAGTTAGAAGAAAAAAGTATGTTACAGAAATAGTACATCCTTTCCCAGGATGACAATCTGCACTTTCAGTACTGACAGGGATATAAGAGTAAGATGGTGCGTAAGACACCATAGATTTTTAGATAAGTGAATCCAAGCCTTTTAATAAATACCTCTGCTTTTTATCATGTTCAAAGTTTTGTGCAGGGATCCTATTTCATTTCTATGATGATTATTTTCAACATTAACCTTGTAAAGCAGAGAACCTGCCACAGAAACTTATTTTATATGGAATTAAGCATCTAAAATACAATTAAAAGCAAAACCAGACCATCAGACATAATGATTAGTTTGATATTCTGTTTTAGCTTGTACAGGCTACATGTACAGGTTAACACCTTAGATTATGTCTGTGCAGTGATAAAAGTTATGACTGCACCTAACGTAGAAATTGGAAAATTAGCTTTGCACTGTCTGCACTGGGGTTTATTAATCATGCAGACACAGTACCAAGGCGTGGTGCAGTCCAGTCTTAAGTATTAACCGAGACTTGGAAAGTTTGAGGCTTGCACTGCACTTTGTGCCACAGCAGCAGCGCAGCTGGAAGTGCCTGAGCTGGAAAGTTCACAGCTGGGACAGTTCTATGCAAATTACCATATACTTCTGGGTGTAGCACTGGCATTCATACACAGCTTCAGGATTTGTTTTCTTTTTATGTGTGTTTGCTTGAAAGTGGGAATACGGGATCTTGTGGCCCATCTCAAGCAAGATGACTAGAATATTTACAATCCATAAACTTTTTTTTTTTTTACGAAAAAAATTAAAGTATTAAAGCAATATTTTAGAAAAACAAACAAAACCAAAACCCAACAAGACAAATAAACAACAACAACAGAAACAAACCAAAACAGAGAGAAAAACTGTAAATTATTATTCTCTTTTTGTTCCTCTTCTATCTTCTTCCTGTGCCTAACAACTCAAAGCTCTGGAATTGCATGTACATGTAAACTGTAGACGTGTCATGAGCATTTCGATTGAATGTTCAAAAGGTGCAAGTGTAACTACTGTTAGTACTTCAATTAAAACTATACCCATTTATCTGGAACAAGTATTCCTGGGGTGGGAGGGGTGGGAATGGTAGAATAAAGAATATGTAAAGGACAGCAACACGACAGAAGAGAGTCACATTACTATTTAGTACATTTTCCACTTCTACTGGAAATATACATTTCTTGAAACATACTTTCATAGCAAATATTTGATAGGTGTTACTCATTTTTTTCTTTTAGAAAGACAAAGTTATTATCTTTCATGTTGTCTACTGAAGAAAACAAAAAGCTGTTGCTGGGGAGGAATCAAACTGGACTATATTTTGGTGCCTTTCACCCCATATGATTCTTCATACTTGATTGCCATAGGGATAATTTTTGTTTTAAAGTATTTACTCTTATTTTTATTCAAATTCCAAGATGTTTCAAGTGAAAGAGACCTGAGGCTAAAAACATTCCTCCATGTACACAGGCAGAATTAATAACCCCCAGGGAGAAATTACTGCCTAATTCTTACACAATACAAGCCTGGTTCTCAGACAACCAGTGTAATTTTTTTAGCAGTTGTTCCTGAAACACTAGTAATATTGTGGTTTTGTAAAGTTAAAGTAGATGGCATATTTTAATACACTTAATATCATGCACTACAAACAAATACACCATGTTGGTGTAAAATGCCTCTGGTTGTGAAGGAAAGTGAAAGTTTAAAGGACGAAGAATATTATATAGAATAACATATTCTGGAGGGAACAGGACATGAAGACAAGCAGTGCAGAAGTAGAGGTTAGAATATAAAAAACCAGCAATTTAAACTGACTACAGTCTCAGAGTCCCAACCTACTTCCTTTGTAGCAGCATGAGCCCTGTTTAGCTATTTTTAACCCACTTTCTAGAGTAAGAAACTAAACAGGCATATTCAGTACTTCAGGTTTATTTTATATAGAGAGAAAGTAAGTTGAAACTGGCACTGAGTTCTTGGCATCAGAAAGGGAAAATTACAAATCATTTGCAGAACATAAAATAAAAAGAAGAGCAAGGGTTAAAAATAAAATGGCGACATGCAGAATTTCAAATGGTCAAGAAAACATGTTAATTCTCAGTGTTATTTCTTGCTATTTTATTTCACAATGGGAAGATTATTTGCACTTGATTTCCCACAGACATTTTTTTGAGATAGCAGATTCTCCAATAGATGTAAAAATAATTAATCCATTCACTGTCAGTAACAAGACACTCCAGGATATATGTTATTCTGTTAATAAAGAAAACTTCAGAAAGCTAAAAATATCACACGTATCAAGGCATGAATCTAAAGGTTCATGCACAAGGACGTGGCTTACTGTTCCCTAACATGGAATACAAGAAGGGCTGGTGGCACAGGGTGAGAAACAACAATATGTGTAAAAGTTAAGGGACTAAAAATATATACACACCTGTTCACCCTACATTGTTCAGGTGGTGAATGCACCAAGCAAGAATCAACACAGCCCAGTTTTACAGAGCAGGGAGAACCACTCAACCTTAGCAGTGTAGGAAGAATATTACCAGGCATGTACGAGTAATAGAACTACAAAGCAACTGCAGTAAAAGCCACAGTTCCTTGCTGGGTTTTACAGAGCATGAAAATACCTAACAATTATCTTCTAATCTGTGATCTCTCTGAATCTATTTAACAGACCTAGAGGGGTTTTTTTTTCTTGGTTTTCTTTTGGTTTAGGATTTTTGTTTAGATTTGTGAAAGACTGTTCAAGCAAAAGCCATAAGCTGCTATGGGACAGATATGTCTCCTGTTAACATTGGACCTAGAATTCCTAATTTGTATGTCAGTAAGCTCAGAGACCTCTCTGGAAACTTCAGTTTCTCCCTTTAGGTCAATTGTCTTGGCTAGCAATTTGATTTTTCAATGCAATGCATTGCAATAATCACATTTGGCAATCAGAGATGTGGATTTGCATAGCCAAGCATAGGAAGACAGAGTGCAGTTTCCTGCCCAGCCTTGGGCAGAAGGGGACATTTTGCACAGCTGGCATTGCACAAGTTTGCAAAAGCAACATAAACAGGCAAGAGGCCTCACAGGCTTTACATTCTGACACGTCCCAAAGTTCATCCCAGTTGAAGTGCTTCCTTTTGCCAAAAGAAACCACACATAAGGTGGTAGAGGGGAACCACCACATATTAAGAAACCCATAACATTCAGTCCAGCAGCAAACTAAACATTATATCAAAAGCTAGTTACAACCGCATTCCCTAGAAGAGGTGAAAAAGGTATGGTGAGAAATGCTGAACTACTTGCAGATTTCCTTTTCAGCAATCATTCCTGCTCTCTTGTCTCTAAGTAACCTCAACCTTATCAAAACAGGAAGCAGCACCGGCAAAGGATCTTCTATACAGTGGATGTAGTTTTGCATGTCTGGTAGAGTGATTCTGGATTTACTAGCAATACTGCAGTTAGGAAAGGAGAAATAAATGTAGTTTTAGACTGAAGATTACGTATCCTCTTCCCTGATTAAAACACTGATATTTGAGAATGACATTCTTGCTTCCTGTGTCTGACCCATATACAGCTCTTCTTTTATTTCCAAAAAGGAACTGCAAAAGTTTAATCTGAAATGTGTCTGGTATCAGATAACCTTTCCATTATGAAAGAACATAGGGTCTGCTTATAGATATTCCTCCACAGAGCTAAGTATGATGCATGCACTGGTAGTTAATACTGGATAATTTAAAAAAAAAAAGAGAAAAACTGAAGATGATCAATGCTTTTTCAATCAAAACATTCTAGAAGAAAATCAGATTTTTTTTTGGTAGGAAATCTTTCAATTGAAAAATACAATGATGTTTTCACTAAGTGGATTCAAAGTGGTGCCTTTAGTCAGGGAAGTAAAGGTGAGAGAAAAGTAAAGAGACAAAAAGAGCAGCAACAAAACGCAAGTGAAGATATGTTTCTAGGGAATTGAAGGAAAGAGGGAGGAAAGACTTTTGCAATTGCCCCAGGACAAAGATGGGGGCATTTCTGGACCAGTCGTCAACAAAACCCAGCACTATAATTAAGCAATACTCCTGGTGCAAAATGTCCATCAGTGGTTCATTTGCTGGACACTGTATCGGCAATAAAAGCATTAAGCACCTACACTTACGTTCTTTCTCAGCCCAGTTGTTCATCATATATGTTAACCTGACATAAATAACAGAACTTTTTCATACACTGTGAACTAATGCAAGATAATATGTGATTTCACCAAGACATATTTTGAAATGGAAAGCACCTAGTGAATTACTCAGTTCTTTAGAAAAGGCAGCTTCAAGTTTTATCAGCTAAGGCATTTTGCATGTGACATTCTTAGAGTCCTTATTCTGTTTTAGACCTTTATACATGACACAGCAAGGAACACATACATTATTTTTCATTAATCCCTTTCCTAAGATTCTTACAGGAGATATATTTTTTTCGTCTTGTTGCTCCATGGACATACCACCAGTCAATGGTTACCAAGGATACGCACTAACAAAATATCCTCTCAAATTAGGGTCACCAGATCTGCAATATTCTACTTAATCAGACAGCTATAAGATAATCTACCCAATAATCAGTTTCCCGAGTGCATTTGTGCCTGCCGGGTTCTGTGCTGTAGCACATCATTGTGCGGATACCATCTCATGAAAGAAAGAATCATTGAACAGATGGGACAGCTTTCCCCAACAGTGGTATTGTCAGCCAGATGTGCAACCAACATTGCCACAGATCTGCTATAAAGTTTCCAATAATTGGTGTCCTTTGATTTTTCTAGGCTGCTATAACAGGCCTTTACAGAGATGCTAGCCAAAGAAAAACTTATTTGGACTGCAGAGGGTTTAGGATCTGGCTGAGACAACCTTAAACAACAAATGTTCCTTAGTTCTGTATTTATTTTATATGTGAGAACCAACAATAATCACAAGTACTGGTAAAAAGAATGTGCCTATTTTTTTTTCTTTTTTATTCTGTTTTGGGTTTTGTGTTTTGGTTTGTTCTGTTGTTGTTTTTTTGTTATTTTTTTTTTTTTTGTTGGGTTGGTTTTGGTAGTATTTAAATTTCATATACAAGGTTCTGTGTGGACACAACCATGAGGCCTCACCTCCATTTCTCCTGGCTGATAAAGACAACAGAGAAAATGTAACAAACAGACTCAAAGAATCATTCCATTTGGAAGGGACCACAGGAGGTCCAGCCTCCTCTACAAAGCAAGGTTAACATTTAATTTACATCAGGTATCTCAGGGTTTTAAAAACCTCCAGGTCACTCCACAGCCCCTCTGCACAACTGTTCCAGTATCTCCCCATCCTCACAAAAGAAAACAAAACACAAAACCAATATATCTAGGCAGCAAGTCCCATTTCATTCAATAAGCACTGTCTCCAATTCTCACACCATCAACTTCAGTAAAGACTTTCCAAACAAAACCCAAAACCAAACCAAACCCAAAAAAACCCAAAACCCAAAAAACCCAAAAACAAAACAAAAAAATTCAAATGAAAGAAAAATCAAGGAATACAGCTTGGTCAGCTTCTTCTGAGTTTTCGTGAAGCCTATATTTCGCATTTATTTTTCAATTCCAACCAATGCCCTAAATTGGCAAGTGATAGCTTCCTTGTCCTTGCTCTCCTCTGCCTGCTTACCCAGCAATCCCTTGCTCTGCTCTTCAACTTTTCTCCATAAGGTCTTAGTTCTAAGTATGCTTCAAATTAAGTATTCATTCGAGAATGGACAGACTGGAAGACTTTAAACAATAAGTAGCCCAAGCTCAGCTTTTCCCTGTCTCTGTTCATGTAAACCTCCTGAAAAGCTTATCCACTCCACACACTTCAGCTTTCTGTGTCAAGGCAACATGCAGAGGGCCCAGAAAAACACCACTTTTTTGGCTAGAGTTGATGTTTGTCATGTCCTTATTTCTCTCTGATCATTTAACCTCAAACATGAACCTTTTTTTTTTGTTTGGAGTCACCTCTCTTGTCCACTCCTCCCTGCAGGTGCAGCCTTTCAGTTTCTGCACCCTGCTTCCCCACCCTGCCATGTGGTGCACAACATCTAGCAGTGGCCTAGGGCTGAACACCAATACTGATAGCAACTCTAACCATGGGGTGTTATCACTGCTACAAGCAGACACTGTCTGGGAAAGCAGACTGCTAACTTCAGACAGTGCAGTTATTTCAAAGAACTGAGCTGAAAAGTAAAGTCACTGAACAGAATTATTTCTGTTCTCACTGAAACCAGGACACCAATCCTTTTATCATTATTACATTTTATGTATGTTCTATTCTCTGTAAACCTCTTTTACTACCCTAATTATTAGTATTAAAAGGTTAAAAAAATCTGTTTAGTGTTTTCTTTAGTCCTTTTAGTACACTTTTCCTCTCAATTTCTTCTAATACTTTATTGTTTGTTGTGTTCCGTAATATTGTGTTTCTTTGTCTCAAAGGTTCCTGATGTTTATGTACATAATATCATTTTCCCTTCCTTGACTGCTTAGAAGGGTGTCTTTTGATGTCTCAGACCTTTTCTTTAGGGGCTCACCTTTAATTCTGCTTTTACTTAGAACTTTTCAACTAACATAAGTCCAAGCCCATGTTATTAAAAACATACAAAATGAAGCTTTTTAGATTTTATGATTGAATTGTGCTCTTACTTCTGGAAAATCTAAGTAAATACATCAGGTAACTAGACCCAGACTAGACTAGATATAATAAAGCTTTATACATGCATAACACATTCTTATACAAACATGTAAGTACATGTGATACCAGACACAGTATTGGCTTATATCCAAGTGGCCAACAGCTGGGAAGACTGAAGTCAGAATGAAGGTAAGCTCCATGTTTCCTGAAATCATAAACAAAGATGTGCAGATATCTACATTTCATGGGGGCCTGCCACTATTTTATTGTCTTAGGCATCACTAGAAATATATACACATTGAGACAGCAGCCTTTCTATGTGCCTCTGCCTTCATTGTCTCCAACTAGCATAGTCTCTATTGCTGAACAAGGGGACACATTGCAGCAAAACAAGGACTATAGATTTTATATCAGGAGATATGATTCTACTGATTAGTTTAAGTGCCATAATCTATTACTTATTAGTTAAGGATTAGTAAAGCAGAAAGTCAATTGAAAACATATTTCTGTACAGTGAACTTGGATTCTTTATTGACAGTGAGACTATGTATTTCACACAGTTTTCAAGTATTGGACATTTCAAAGAATGACCTTAATTCTTTTTAAATGTATTTCCAAATTTCCTTTTCATGCTCAACATCAAAAGTCTAAGAAACTCTGAAGTCTTTATCTAATAACTGTTCTAAAGTAAAATGTGTAAAAAGTCCAGAAATGGAAACCAGAAAGAATCCTGTGCAGCATGGCTGGTGTCCTAAGATTTATATTGTCCAACCAACTGCTTGAAACACTGGACTATGGTATGTCATGTCTTCTGGTATAGAGAGATTTTTAAAATACTCTTCCCATCCAGTGGCCAAGCTTGTCAGGAAAAGTGTAAAATGCCACCATTCAGTGCAGGTGGCAGCCTGGCATACAGATCAAGCCCCAAGGAGTGGTGTGTACTTCAAGCTGAAAAGAGGAGCAGAGCCTGTGCCTCCTGTTTTCTGATTAAGCACTATAACCAGTAACTTAGTAACCTCCTGTTACCAGTAAGCTGTCAGGTAGGTGGTAATTGAGCATGCAGATTACATGCTGATTACACCTTCCCAACAGAGCTTGTCCATGCATTTTGCAACGTCAGGTGTCACACTAGGATAGATATCACCCTGCTGTGTTCCAGTCCCACCAGGGCTGGGAAGCAGGGATCTTGATGCTTGGAGAGAAGTGGCTCTGGCTGTAAGACCAACACTGATTTCTAGCATCAGCAGAACTTGTCACTTCTTCAGAGACCTACTCAGCAAACTAAGATATTCCTGGGATTACTTCACCACCAAGCAGAGGTCTTTAGATCATGGTGATGAACTCCAGTGTTCCTAGTTTGCCTGAATTCTATTTTTAGTCTATCTTATTAACATTGAAATAAGCTCACAGAGCTAATATAACATACACAACATATTTTTAGACACTTAAAATATACAATTTAAAAGAAATAATGCACACTGAATAAAATAAGCTCCCACAAAGAAATCTTCACTTGAAAACAAGTTATGACCCCATATTTTCCATGTTATCTACAAATGAGGGCATCTACTGTAGATTTCAAAATGACCTAGGCATGCTTTGAAATCAAAGTGAGATATATCTTGAATATACTAATTCTGAATATACAAATAGTAATGGCTATTGAAAACTCATTATTATCAATTTTTACCCCGTTCCCTAGTAGTGTAAGTAGGGAAAGATGAGACAAAGTTGCAGCAAAACATGGCTTTTTCTTATAGATGTTTACACGTGTATGAGAGCACAATCACAGTTTGCTTCAAGCTTCCCTTCCCAGAAACAATGAAAAGGATACCATTGTCCACATCTCAGAATAACCATATGCTTTGTTATTGTTTACTGTTTCTACACTAAAATTGCAGTCACATAGTATTGGCAGTAATCTGTCAATACTCTATGTTTAGAGGAATAAAGGCAGCTGGGATATATGTTATATGTACAGAAACTTCATTTATCCAGTTATGTGCTGATTGTACTCATGGCTAGCAAGCATAAGTTCTATAGTGACTACTTTGTTTTGTACTCTTCCAAACATACAAGAAATGGCATCATAATTGCCCAGTCTAGGAAAAACAATGTACCAGCTTACCAACACATTAATGAAGCCACCAGCATTTGAGGATCAAATCAAGTGCCATCCTCCTAATTGCTAAGCTCTCAAAAACCTCACCAAAGCATCTCTCTGAAGGTTCAGCTTAAAAGGCTGAAAAACTGAGTGGCCAGCCAGACTCTGTTTTTATTGCACTTCTCAAAATTTGACAGGAAGGTTCAGTCCTGCATCTTATTCTCTGCTATGGATATTCATGTGGGTCCCTACAGCAGAAGACAGAGAAGGACTGTGTTGTTAGACGCCAAAAGAAGCAGCAAACTAAGGAAACACAAGAACAACTACAATACAGAGACACTGGTCTGCTGAACATAGATCCTCTCATCTGAAAGTGGCCAACTAAGGATGTTTGGAGATTGCTTTAAAAAAAGCAATCCATTTATACCCTCCAAGTAGTCAGACACAGGCCTGAGTGTGCATCCAGACCAGAGGTGTTTTTTTCATTACTGAGCTATCCTTTATGAATGATCAGAGTTGCTTTAGAAATTAATTTATAATTTTAGCCCTCACAAGATTGTACAGGTAATGAATTCACAACATAACAGTACATCACATGTTAAAGTATGTAATTTAGTTTTAAATCAAAAAAATCCATTGGCTAATTCGACTTCCTATATTTTGAGAAACAGTGATTAAATTATTTCATATTACCATTCTTCATGTCATTCTTGATTTTATAGCTCTCTGTGATAGCCTGCCCTTTCACAGGCAGAAAGGTGTGAAGTTTTACCTTGTTCAGAACACATTCTCTGCTGCTGACCAACCTAAGTGCAATTAAGACAAGTTATGGAAAAAACAGGTTTGATGTGATTAAAAGCTAAACCTGAATTGTCATCACACCCAAATTTTGAATTCTTTTCCCCTAAATAGGTAAATAATAGATAAATGAAGTTTGCACTCAGGCCTCTCATAGTAACAAACAGCTTAGCTACCTGTAAGCCTTTCAGGCAATCTTGACACATGAACAGAAGCAGCTCCAATTCAAAAAGTGCTGTGCTGTCAGAAGGGCTTATTACATTACCTCAACACAGCAGTTTAGGCAGAAGCATCCATAATGTGAAGAGAGAAACAATGCATGGGAGAAAGTGCATGGACAATAGTGGAGTTATCACCCTTGAAGGCATTTAAGTCGCATGTGGACCTAGTGCTTAGCCATATGGTTTAGTGGTGAGCTTGCAGTGTTGGGTTACAGGTTGGACTAGATGATCTTGAATGTCTTTTCCAACCAAAACGAGTCTGATTGTGACACCAAACACATTCCTCTCTATGAACCCTGACACAACTGGTATTATTCCTACTTTTTACCCAAGTCAGACAAGTTACTTCTGAAGTCTGGTGTCAAATTCAAGACATTTCTTCTCTGTTAAGAGAAGAAAGATGCTTTAAATTCCTTTAAACAGGAGTGAATAAGGACCAACTTCACAGAACTTTGCAAGATGGACTATTAAACCCATCCTAGAACATAACATAGAAAGGGCAGCTTGAGGGCTCCAAGGACTACAAGCAGACTCTTTACAGGCTCCATGTTTCTGAAATTACAGCCTATTTTGCTTTGTAGACGATGGGGAGAGCAAATGAATAGACTGGAATGGTCTGTCATAGTATCAAAAGTTTTATCTTGAAGCTGAGGTATATATTACAAAGGAGCCTGGTCCTATTTCTTACTGCCAGTAAGAAGCCTGAGAACTTCCTCCAAGGAAGCTATTAAGTTTTTTACATGCCTCAGAAATATAAAAGTTAAAATAAAAAATATCAAAAGGGATCTGACTTCTAGAACAGATCAGAAAAGAACTGTAACTTGGTAGAGTGTCTTCAATGCAATGGCATTCAGAAGAGAGGGTGCAGTGTTTTTCAGAACTATGATTTTAAGAACCTGACCTTTCAGAATTTTGAGGTAATATTAAAATTGATTTTCCTAGCGAGTAAGCTGTTAATGATCTACCTCTACATATCTCTAAGGCTCTGGAGTAGAACACATTTAAAGAATCAAAAGGCTTCATACAGGCACCAGTTCAGAGGCTGGTGATAGATTGCTCCTCTTCAGAGAGTACACAGCTGACTTTCTATCTAGACAGCAGGTGCACCATCAGATTTTGAAAACTGCCCTCTCTCTGCTTAAGAATATTTAATTTCTCAAAGCAGCTGAATGCTTGAGAAGAAAAAAAGAGTGTAAGGTTGGGACAGACTTCTGAGATAATATCTCAGAAGAACTATAGGGAAATACATTTTTTAAACTAATTTAAGCTGCTTTATATACTGTTTGGCCTTAATATTTAAGGAGACTCTACATGTGAAATACAAAGGAAAATAGTCTTCTTTGACCTACCAAACCAAAATTTTCTTTAAAAAAATGACCCTAATAAAGTTATTAAATTATTTAACAAAATATAATTATTTCTAATGCTTTTCATAGAATATATGCATAGAAGTCATTAGCTGGTTAGATGGATCAAAAGGCAATTTTTGTAAGGTTTATTTCTAGGTATTTAAACCAATTTTATAATTCTTCATAGTAGCAATCTTTAAATTCCATTTAAAGAATTCAATTATCAAGAAACTATCAAGAACAAAATGTATTCTGTCCACTTCTGTAACTATTTCTACCATTTTTCTGTATGGATGTTCATTTTGGAACTGGAGAAATTTCTCTTTAACACTGTATTTTGGCCTTAGTTTAATTGGCTTAATTATGCTTGTTTGCATCTCGTGAAAAAACAAAACAAAACAAAACAACAACAAAACCATACCACACTATAACATCCCTTATTTCATAGTCCATTAAATAGGTTTATGCATCATATCAATTTTGTATTTCATATCATTTACTCACAATTCTAATTATTCTTGGTTCATTAATTTAAAAATTAATATAGACTATGTTCCAATGTGAAAAATATATTTTCTCCTACAAGCATATTTTAATGTTTGAGAAGTTAATCAGTTGTTTACAAGAATACTGTAAATAGATTCTTTCAGCAAATATGTCAGATGTTCCTGTAGCAGAATCTGATATTACTCCATTATATTTTTTCCCCATAAGATTTTGTTGTTTTGTACTTTCAATAGCAAGTACTCATACATAAACCTCCCTCCCCATCCTATGAGAGGAGAATATGCACATTTTCTTTCATTGCTGACATAAAATTCTGATGGTTGCTGATTTTACTTCAGAATGGCTTCTTCCTTCATCTGTGCTTCTAGTAATAGGTTACTGATATAAAGTCAAACATCTGTCAGATTTTGCTTCCTGAGACAGCAGTAAAACAATTTCTCTCCTTTCTCAGCACTGAGCAGTTTCAAAGTTACAAAGGCACAAGGACAGAATGAGGGAACATCCTAGAATCATAATTTAAGGTATTTATCAACAACAGTAAGTGAAAACACTTGAGTAATTGATGTCACTTTTCTGTTATTACAAATTTAAAATTTACCATCAATTAAACACACAAGTCTGGTGTAACAGACTAATTTTAACTTTTTAATTTATATGCTAGGAACTTGAATCTCTCAGTATTCCAGTTTTCCATAAAATACTTTGCTATTTCATGCTTAAATCTCAAGACTCCTGGGGGCGGGAATCTGATTAGAAACTTAACTTTCAACACCTACATCTGAAAAAATTCTGTCCGTTTACCAAAATTCTCTATTTTCTTGAAGAGAAGGCTTTATAAGAATGAAAGCTAATGGTATATTTGGCAGTTCTGAATAAACGCTCATACAAGGAGAAAATTTACATGGAACCCTGCTACCTACTCCATGATAAGCTTCTGCAATACAGCAACACAACTGTATTCTTATTGTAAGCCTTTCCAGTCTTAACAAAATAAAATATCTCTAGGATTTATAGCGAACACAACACAGGTTCTTTTTATTACTTGGTTTTATACAAACATTAACCAGTTTGTGTTGTAGAGACTGATATAAAACAACCACCACCATCACAAAATAATAACACCACCACCACAAAAGAAAGGGCTTTGTGAAAACCTTTGTATTTGCAAAATGCATCCTGTCACAGCTGAAGTTACAGAAGTGAAAGAATTAAGGTAACCTGAGTTAGAATCTTTTTTCTGTTACCTTGTTTGTTCATTAACAATAACTGATGGAATTCACTGCATCCAATAAACCATAACATGTAATTCCTTTTTTGTCTGGTTTAGAAAGAAAGCCTTCTGACACCACTGAAATGTATTAATCAGAAATATCACCTCTCAAAGTTGTGAAAATACCAAAAAACCCCAACCCTGGTCTCTGAAATCTTACATATGGTAGTTCTGATTGTAAATGGAGGGAAGCCATCATAAAGTGGCTTACTTTGAGGTGGAGATTTTTTGCTACCGTTCTGGACAGCAAGATATTGAAATCTTCAAAGCTATGCATTTTATGAACTTACATAAGATGGAAATAAATCTGAGGAGATTCTCTTGTTATGGAAGTTGCGGGAAAATGTTGCATCATGTTCAGAGGTGAACAGTCACTATGAAAATTCAGAAGGATTAGTTAAGAGAGTGCCAGTTCTTGCCCAAAGGAAGGGGACAGTAAAGATTAACTACTCATTACATCTAAAGATGAGCCAGGGAGAGCAGGGCAGAAATTACCTAAGCAAAATGTCATAAGATGTCTTTTGGAGAGGATGGGGAAGAGATAATTAACTAAATGTAATAATTCTAAATATACACGGCTTCTTAGAAATTAAATATCTACTTTAACCCATAAATCATTCCCTATATTAATTTTTTTTTTCCTGAATTACTATTTTGCTGTTACGGTGGAGTCATCATAAAAAAAAAATAATCTAAAATACACGACTTATTCTATAATTAAAATCACATTACTTTTGCTCTGCAACCAAAATAAAGAGTGAAGGATTTGAAAAACCTCATCAGATTCCTCTAGAATCAAAGGGAGACAATTTGAAGGGAACTTCAGAGAAAACTCTGGGGTATGCTATGAGAAAACCCTTTCCCATAATGGTCCATATAAGTTTTGCACAGGACAATTTCTATAAAAATTATTTAATAGCCTAGCAGCCAAGGCATTATTTTGAGAATTAAGAGAACTCTGTCAAACCATTCTTAACTCTGCTGCTGATTTATTGCATAATTCCCTCACATCCTTTGTGCTTTAATTATCTCACCTACAAAATAGAGATAAAATATTTAAAACAGGCCTTTTCATTGAGATCTGTGAATTAAAAGCTCATTTACTGAACTTGACAGAGCAGCTCTATTTGGAGACAAAGGTGGACTAATTTGAGTAATCTGGCAAAGATTAACAAAGAATTATTATATATTAGAGCAGCTATAACAGGTATCTCTTACCAAAGTCTCTATGCATTGCTGATATCTTTATTCATTTTTCTGATGATCCCTTTATAAGATTTCCAGGAGTTAATTCTCTGAAGTTTATTGAAGTCTATTAAAGTTTAACTCGACACATACATGCCCTTTCCCTAAAGAAACGGGATGACAGTGGAAGGAGATTGTCAGGATGGTCTCTGTGGAGAATGGCCATGCATCTCATTTCCATCAGACATCTGGTTGCCCATGCTTTCTTAGGATGATGGCAGCTTGTTTGACATTGTTTTCCATTATTAGGTACTTCAATATTACATAAGCAATTCCTTGTTTATTCAATTAAAGCCTTGAGAATGTGTAATTGTCAAGGTCTATGTTTCTATTAATATCAGGGCTTTGTCCTCTACCAAGCTATTAGGCAATCTGAAGATTGTTATATTTAGGAGGTAACAAAACTTTTAAAGTCTAATTGTATGCAACAATTCATATTAATACTCCATAGCTCTAACTTTAGTTTAACACTGAGACTACTGGTGAAGAACAGAGTGGTCTTCTTGATACTGGGTTAACATTTGTCCTGGTTTTATCTGGGAAAGAGTTAAATTTCTTTATAGTAGTCAATATGGGGCTATGTTTTGGATTTGCACTGAAAATAATGTTAATAATACAGGAATATTTTAGTTACTACTAAGCAATACTTACACAGACTCAAGTCCTTTTCTGTTCCTCACACCATCCCACCAGCAAGTAGTCTAGGGGCGCACAAGTTGAGCAGGGACACAGCTGGGACAGCTGACCTCAACACACCAAAGAGCTATTCCATTATCTGTGACATCACACTCAATATATAAAGCTGGGAGAAGAAGGAAAAGGACATTTGGAGTGATGGTGCTTGTCTTCCCAGGGAACAATTACCTGTGCTGGTCCCCTGATTTCCTGGAGATGGCTGAACATCTACCTGTCAATGAGTAGTGGTTAATGAATTCCTTCTTTTGCTTTACCTATTGAACTGTTTATCTCAAGACAGGAGTTTTCTCACATTTGCTCTTCCAATGCTCACCCTCATCCCACCAGGGGGAGCGAGTTAGAGGCTGTGTGGGGATTCATTGATAGCTGGGGGTTAAACTGCAATGTCTAGAGTTTGCTGGTTGTCTATTTCTTGTATACATAAATCAGAGTTAATATTGCCTTTACTCACCCCTGTACTGTTTGACAGCTTTCTAAGTCAAAACTCATTCTTTCCCCTGTACTCTGACAAACAAGATCAGCTAGGTCATGCAACCTTACTTTGTTGGAACCTGTTGCAGGGTGTTTTCATCTGGGAATATCTGATTCATGTTCTAACAAAACAAATATATTACAAAACAAAGTCAGATTATGGTCACATATCACCTTGAGGCACATATCTTACACCTTCATAAAAATACAAGAACAGCAAGACAACTGTAGTTTGAAAAATGCAGTATATCAAAGATTGGGTTTGGTATCATTATACATACACAAGGATTTAAAAAAAAAAAAAAGGTATCAAAGTCTTAACATGAAGATCTGTCAAGATGACCACTTTTTAGATACAGGTATATACCAGCATGAAACAGACAACCTAACATTAGTTTAAATATGATTAAACCAAATGTTTTTATATTTAATAATCTGTCTTATTTCATTTGTCTCAAGTGTAGAAAACAAAGACTGTTAATATCTATATCAAGACAATACCTGTGTACGGTCAACAACACTAGTGAATTTATATGCCTGAATGTGGCATGCTTTCATTGATGAAAATACATTGAGTCAATTTGAAGAGTAAATTCAAATTTATGACATCTCAGCAGCTGTGTAGAATAAACATTGCAGACTGCCCACAAAATGAAACAAATTTACCTTACAAGGTTGTTGAATGCCAAAGACTGAATTCAAGTTTCCCTTTGGTTGTTATTGTACGAGATACTCGGGTAAGAGTTCAGCCTCACACAGCAACAGCTCGTTTAAAACTGGCAGTGGTATTTCATATGGCAATAAGGAGAAAAGTGAAAGGATTCACAGATTCACAGATATTAGGGGTTGGAAGGGACCTAGAAGATCATCTAGTCCAACCCCCCTGCCTGAGCA
>JANHGL010024142.1:0-29560 GCA_024611195.1 Ceyx melanurus
TAAAAATTTAAAAATAAAATAAAATAAAAATAAAATAAAAATAAAATAAAAATAAAATAAAAATAAAAGGCCACATGGTAGAAATACCCTAAAAAGCATGTCCTGGGGCTGCTTTGGACTGTCACCTTCACATATACATACCCATGACAATAAAAGAAAAATGTAAAAATAAAGCAAATTCCAGTATTTGTCTTAGTGATATGTAAATCATACTCAGCAATAAAGTATAGTGTCATCTGAATCATCTGTTACAAATGTAATACAGTAGCATCACGAGGAAAAACACAATCTTAGATATCTTCTGTGTAAAGAGTTCACAGCAATTGATCTAAAAACTAGATAGCACCATACTCTGTATTTACAAGAGAGGTTCCTAAAAATGTATTTCAGAGGACTTAGCAAGCTCTCTTAGAGCCAAATCTTGACAGTTCCAGTTCCAGCTTTCAGGTCTGTAAATGAGATGGAGGGAAAATGTGATCCTCATTGAACCTGTGAAGAAGGGTGTATCCTCCAGATGGTCTGGAATTGCTCTTTCACCACTTTGGACACACATAAAGCAGGAACAGACATGAGCCTTCTATGCACCAGACACTCTGGATTTCTAATAGTCCTGCTTGTAGTCTATACTAGATACTTGTCTTTGCCCTGATGATACAGCAGGATTGTGTTTTGGATGCATTGGTCTACAGCTCAGTGATGACCAAGAGGCACCTTTTCATCCACCTGCTTTACCTCAGTATAAGACCTAGATTGCTGGATTTGCTTTTGTAGAACACCACTTAATTTAATCCATTGGCTTCTATGAATGACAAATAGGCTATCATTTTTACTTTCTTATATATATATATATAAAACTAAAACAAAGAAACAAAAAAAGCAAAACATCAAAACTCAAGAGTTCTATATTAAATTAAAATATAAGCTTTTTTTCCATTGTGATTTTTTTATTTTTAGTCACACTGTGAAGCAATTTAGAACTAATTTTGAGGAGAACACAAATAGCTTACAAGTTTTGTAACCTCTAGATAAATGTATTCTATAACTGTAAAGATAATTGGTCCAGGTACCAATTACTGAAAAGATCCAACTTTTTGTGTGCGTGTTTTAAAAATTAAAATAATAAAATTAATAACATAAATCAAGTAACACAAAAGCAAGCATACCCAGAGAAATCAATGCTCTGCTGTTATCCAACATGATTAAATATATAACTTTACAGTATTATAGAGGATCATCAGACTACCATTGTCAAGTAATCAAACCCTCAATCTATATAGCAGATTATCACCACTTACAAAGTTAAACCTAGGAGAATATAAGACAATGATAATATCCTTCAGTTTCAATTCTCTTACTTTACATAAATGCCCACTTAATTTAAGTGCCCATTAGCTACTGTTTCTTTACACCTTACTGTCACTAAACACAATTACAGAGGGTTCTTTTTCCATCCTCCTATTATTCAAAAGGACACAGTGGGCTTTAAAGAAAGTATGACAGGTAAATCACATAGCAGCAGCTTGAAGGATAACTATTAACACAAGAGATTCTGACTGACTGACAAGTTGTGCTTTAACTTTAGGAAATCATTAAAGGACTCTGTAGGGATCTCTCATGTGCACAGCCAAATGAAAACCAATAGATAACAGTACAGCACCCCCTGCAAAGGCAAAACAAAAAGCATAGGAGAGTAGAATAAACTACTTTAGCTTAACTTTTTGGAATCTTGTCAATTTGCTGTTATGGATTCAAATACTGTGGAGCTTACTGCCACACACATGAGTTTCATTCAGGTTTATGCTGGCTTCCCCAGGGACATAAATCTTTAAGTTCTTGCTCCTCTGGAAACAGCTTAGTGTATCTTGAGCTCTGTCTGTGGATAACATAAATTTTCTTTTTCCTTCTCTGGCCTTTATATCTTGCAAAGGCATATCCCACCTGCTCCAGCTCTGAACCCAGTTCAGCATTTCAGGATATCTTAGTTATTCTGGGCCCAGATATAGTAATGTCACTCAGGATGATGATGAAGGCAAGCAATAAGCTAAGATATAGGTATTTCCTAGAAAGTTTGTCATCTTCTAGCTGAAATCAGCAACAAAAGCTTTTGTGTCACCAAAACCAGCTTTACACTTACAATTAAGGCAACCTTATTTCCATGGATGCATTTTAAGGATGCTTATTCTGTCCTTAGCACTCAGGCACAGATTTCTGGCAGGATCTGTTGCTTGTTTGGAGGGGATTTTAAACAAATAAACATAAGCTTATAACCAACTCTACTGGATTTTACACCATATTAAAATGTATTTAATATATGGACTACTTTTTCCCTCATATTAAGATTATCTTGGGTTCAAACAGTGTCTAGATTTATATTCCTCCCAAAGCTTATAATAATGGTTTGCAATAGTTACCCAGAAAAAGGCTGCATTCTGTATTTCTGCAGTGCCAAGCATAGCAGTAGCCATTTCCTTTTTGTGATAACAGATAACAAGCCTTTCAGAGCCACAAAGTGACAAGAACTAATAAAGAGCAGGCAGCATCCACCCCCACGTTTCTATTACCAGTTCTATAAGCATCATATAAGCCTCATCAGAGCAGAACACAATAGTTCCCTCAACACAAAAGCAAATACAGAGTGACTGAGAAGACTTCTACAGGAAGTTTGTATTTCTCTTTGCCTTCAAGGCTACACTCAGACTTTCCATTATGGTCACTGATCTCAGAAAGAGAGCTAAATGAATGCTCTTCCAATTTAAATCCTTCTTGTGGAGAGTGGATGCACCTGGTAAGAAATCTGAAGGAAAAGACCCTTGGCATACAGAAGAGAGTAAAAAACCTGTTATGGTTTCTATTTGCTGAGGGTAATGCACCTTAGCATTCCAGACATCAGTTCAGCCTGAGCTCAGGGTAATTAAATGTCAGAATAGCATCTTCACTGACAAAGTGAAATAAAATACTCAATAATATAGAGGTTAACACAGAAATTAGGGACATTCTCTGGATGAATTACAGACTTGGCAGAGGACGGGATGAGATGGGACACAGGCAGCAGGAGGAGGAATAGATGATGGGAAGAGAAAGAGATTCAAATTTGCTGCTGCTGTCCCTTAGGTCTGGATACTGTGTCTCACAGTCCTGTATTTCTGAAGGAAGAGTATCTGTTTTCTATATGATTGGATAAGCATCTCTTCCTCATGCTCCTTGAAAATAGTGAAGTATACACAGTACTTATTATTTATACATCTCAAAAGCTTAAAAGAAAAGGAATACAGTCTAATGTCAAATTCACAAATCCATCTCCAGAGGACAAGAAATGCATGTGGAACTGAGATCTAAGTAACTTATTCCATTCTTTCACAGATCAGAGAAAACCAGTTTTACAAAGGTACACACCCAAGGCAAAATAAAGCTCCATGTGCTGAATGGGAAAAGCCAGACTAGTAGATTTATAACATTATTTTCTATTTCTCAGCATCTTGCATGCCCAGAGACTGATAAATGATACAGCAATTAAATGGCAGAATAGAAGAAATACATGTCCAGAAAATGCACAACAGAAAAAGCTGGAAAGAAAATTCTTCCTACATCTTACAAGTGCCAGAGGGAAGAAAAAAAAATCCAAACACATTGGCATTTGAGCAGCATTAATAAAACCAACTTCAGCTGCTTTATCCAAACAGTCCTGCAGACTCCCTGATTGTTGTGCATGTATGTGAATGTAGATATATGCACACAGCCATTTAATATTAACATATAGCTTCATTGAAAATTCTACTTAGCTCATATAATTCCTCATTGTTAAGACCTTTGAATTTTTGCTTCAACAGAAACTTCCAGTTTTTAACACTGCTTTCAGCTTGACATGACAACAAAGAAGATGCACAGACATACCTCACAGTTAACTCAGTCAAAAAATTCTGCATCTAAAACTCCAAATTCACAATCAGTACAGAATATTTGTGGAGTAGCTAAAGAAGAAAGCATTGTTTATAGTTTATATTCTCCAGTCAAAAAAGGCCACTAGGGAAAACAATTCAATATTTAAAGCACAAAAAGCAAAGGCTAGGGGAATAGGACTGCCACTATAAATCCTTACTGAAGAGGCCAGGGGATAACAGAACCTTTCTTTGATGTTTACATCACCACAGGGACAGCAATTTTTTTTTTTTCCTCCTCTCCTATTTTTAAGGAAAACATCAGCCCAAAACACTAGAAGAAGTGGGATTCTCTGCTCTCTCTGCAAGTTTGCAATGTCATTCCTGTTTGCTTCCCCCTTTTTTTTTTTTCCCATCTCTCTTTATCATATCAGGAGCCTGTGGTCAACAGACTAGAAAGAATTCATTATTTGGCTAAGTGCAGGATGACTGATGAATATGCATTTGGTATCTCAAATGGACTTTGCTTCATGATTAAGGAGGACTTCAGTGAACCAAATATTCCTGTTACCAAATCACATGGTACTTTATATAATACTTTCCAAACTAGAGTGGAAAAACTGTCACTACCAAAATAAGGGGCAAAAGGGAAAGAGCTGTATTGATTCTGAACAGCTTAAATAAAAGAACAAATAAAATATGCCTTCGTATTTCTCTACTGGAGCCCTTAAGTCAGTTAAATCATGGGGATTCACAATCCCTATCCCACTTAGCTGTGGAAGGAAAGATTTAGCTGGAAAGGCTGCTGCCCCCTCAGATGGGAACAGCAGCTTCTTCAGGGAGCATATCTCTACCTGACAAAGTTTGCAAATCACAACATTGCAGTTCACAGCCTTGCATTTTAATCTAAATTGAAGGTGATGTTGGATTGTGGTGGCTTACACCAGGTACCACCTTTCTGGAACTCAGCCACAGGGACTTGAAGGGGATGCTTTACAATTGTCTCAGTTGGAGTCATCAGAAGACATTAATAAGTCTGTATTCTCCCAGCACACTGCATTTGAAAATCAATCTTAATTAACTAGTTTCTTACAAATCCAAGAAAAGGATGGCACTGCAAGGAGAGTAGTGAGTTATAAAGGTAAACAATTTACAAATCCTATTGCTATTTAGAAATCTTCATTACATCGATTTTTAAGGGATGTACATGCTCCCAGGCAAGAAAGTTCAGTTGTAATCTACACAGTCACCATAAAAAAGGTTTAAGAGAGAATTTTTACA
The DNA here is from genome assembly GCA_024611195.1 of Ceyx melanurus. NCBI lineage: Eukaryota > Metazoa > Chordata > Aves > Coraciiformes > Alcedinidae > Ceyx > Ceyx melanurus. The sequence goes on from JANHGL010024142.1 coordinate 5,157, forward strand.
ACTAAATACCCACATAAACTACTTTTTTTTTTTTGTCATTAGAACAAATGGTGGTGGTGATCCGTATTGTTTGAGCATTACTTTATTTTCAGAACCAAACACATCAACTCTTAAGTCTGAATTAATATAGTTGGACTCCTTGTACAGCTGTGCTAATAAGAAAAGGCATCCTTTAGTTGACTGACCTTGTAACTTTGCATTTGTATTATAAATATTAAAGATATTAGGCTTCCCCTCATCATTCATATTTACTAATGTTTCATAATTCACCACATCAGAAGCTTTATTCTGTTGACAGCAGGACCTTTCTCCCTTGACTTTCTTCCCAAAGCCTTTTGAAACTGGTGCAAAGCCTCCACCTCCTTCCCATTTGGAACATACTTTCCCTTCTATAAGCATACAGTGCTTCTGCTTCACTAACATTTTACATTTGTATAGTACCTTACTCTTGAAAAATCTCATCTGGACACAAAATGACCACAAGTGACCATCACTGTGGCACTACAATTAAAAAAAAAAAACAACACACATCTTCCTTCAAATGCTGTGTTGTTTCCTTCTATTCTGATCCAAGATCCTTTATGTGTTCCTGTCTGCACTGTGCTTAGCTGACAAATTATGAGCCACTCTGATTCCCCTTCTTCATGTCCCTCCTCATCCAGCCTTTGGCTTACTTGTCTGAAAGATTGCAAGCAGAGGACAGGGCAGGGTCTTACTCCTCTGGTGCTTGCAACGTTGGGTCTTTCTTACTTAGGCTTTTATATTGTCTGTTATATGAAGAGGAACAACAGGTCACAGCAGGCTTACAAATCCACTTAGAGTAAGTGGATTACAGTAAGGCATTTATAACATCCAAAACTGTTCTATTGCAGCACATTTAGGCTAGGCTTATTTCTATTACTTTTCATTTGAATTAAACAGTTGGAACAGACAGACAAGGAAAACACAGGTATTATTTCCAATAATCCATAATAATCCAAATCCACAGCAAATTGATGAAGTAATTTTAAATCTTTCTAAAACAGAATGAGATTTTTTTTTTCACAAGAACTTCACACAGTTGATTCATTAAATATCTTGGTATACCACGATCTCAAAACTAGAGGCTTCCCCCCTGCCCTTCATTAGAAACACCAACTACAAACTTAAACCATCTTTACTTCAAAAAATCAGGTTTATACACCCTTATTAACCACCATACCTTGTCCTTTGAAATATTGTCACTCAAACCAGGACACGTATGTACAGTTACTACCTTCCCATTTCATGCTTCTCTTCCCCCAAATGCCCATACAAACAGTTGATGACTTTGGTTCTATCTGTGAAGGAGATCACTCAGGACAGGAGAAAGAATGTGTTGGATTGTTGAGCACCAAGACCACTTGGGCTGGGTCAGCACTGTGCTCACTTGGTTCCTTGTGAGGCCCATTCTCTGTTGGTTCAGGTTATTCTTGCTGTATTAGTTCCTATATTACACAAGTCAAAGCAGTCAAGCCCACTTGCTACAGGTCTCACTGTTTGATAGACCAGCCACCATTCCACAGAGACTTTAACCACATGGGCCATTTAATAGCAGCACGTTTCACATGTGTGATAGCCAACTCTATCACCATTTTTTCACTGTAACCTTCCCAGTTATTTTGAATTATTCAAGCCTTTTTCATCCCCCTGTCCTGGGGAAGAGGGGAGTGAAATAGGTTCAGTGGGCATCTGGATGCTGGCCATGGTTAATCCATCACAGTCCTTTTTTTATCCAACGTGGGGCACACCAATTTGAACCAGTATTTGAACCAGCCAAATGCTGCTGGTACAGGTCAATACAGCACAACACAAAACAGCTCCCTTTAAGATATTTCTTATAGCTGGAAAAGGCTCTTGTCCAGGGCAAAGATCAGGCTTGCCTCGGATGACCTTCTTGACTGAGTTTTTCAGTATAATCATCAGGAGAACAAAATTCAAAGCTGCTGAGAAATGCATGTGGTTAGCACTTGTGCAGACAAGGACAAGGCAGCCTATCAAGATGTTGAACATATCCATTGAAACTTGGTTAAATAAATAATCTTTTAAATCAACCTTTGCCCAATCAAAGTCCAGCTTTACTTATAGACACAGCCACAGGAGGGATAGCAAAAGAGAATTCCTGTGAAGGCTGCTCCACACAGACATACAGGTAAGAAAGCCCTTTTTTGCTAATCCCTCTTCCTGTAGAAAATTCCATTTTAGGATCTAAATATTTTTGCATGCAAACATAGATTAAAAGGAGCAGTATGCAGTGCACTGTAACCTTCCTACCACTTCTAAATATGAAGAAATAATCTCTCATATAAGTCTACTATTTCTTCAGCTTTGTTTACCAGTGGTTTTCCATTTTAACTTCAGGAATTAGCACAGATAGAATTAACAATCTGGTAGCAATCCCTAGCATCAAGTACACTCTTTAACCAGCTGGCCTCAAATTCCTTGGGGAAGTAACACAGCACCCATGGAGACACTGACTGGAAATTCTGCTCCAGTTGTCAGAAATTCATTAAGAAATAATTTGAATCAAACTACAGCAGTTACTTCAGCAGTCTGTCATTTCTAAATCAAAATCTTTCTTTTCTCATACAATGTCCCATTTTTTAATTGATCACATCCCACGTCATTGTTGAAGTCACCAGGGTTGGAAACAAAGTTTTAGTAAGGCAGCAAATTGAGGCTTTTTTGGTCATTTCAGGATTCATGTGAGAATTGCAAGATCAGCAAACTGTCTCAACTCCTCTGTTTTGTTCCATGCAGAACAGGCAGTATTAAATTATCTCTCCTGCAAGTGATTACCTGGTGGTACATTCACATTATCAGTAGGTATATGCCTGAATATTTCACATTTCTGCTAGACTTCATAATACCTGCATTCATATTGGAGTTACCCAAGTCTCACATATAATGATATACCCAAGTTAGCTCTTTGTACCAGAATTATAGGGTGTTTAATTACAATTCAGAGGAGAAAAATACATGGACAGATTCAAGAAATTAAACACTACCAAAGCAGAAATAAAATGCACAGAGATATCAAACCAAGCTAGAAGAAAAAAAAAAAAAAAGAAAAAAAGAAAAAAGCTTTTTTTCAATTGAAACAAGGGTCTTCCTACTTGCTTTCTAGGCCTTGCTTTCCACTTCCAATGCAAACTCTGCAGTCATGAACAATAACACTCCAGTTACAATGTATTTTCCTGAAGCTTAATTTTATGTAGCTAAAATAACTAAGAACAGGAAAGCCTGGTTAGAAAATTGAGATCCTTCTTTGATCCCATCTGCTCACCAATTTGGACAAATTATCCAGAGGAGTTGCAATTTTTATCCTTGGAGATATTCAAAGGGCTGAGAGAGCTGGGACAATTCAGTCTGGAGAAGTGAAGCTCAGGGGAAACTTACCAATGTATAAAGGTATCTGATGGGAGAGTGCAAAAAAGGTGTCATCAGGGTCTATTTGGTGGTGCCCAACAACAGGACAGGGGGCAGTGGGCACAAACTGAAACACAGGGGGCTCCATCTGAATGCAGGGACACTATGAGAGTGACCAAGCACTAGCACAGGTTGCCAGAGAGGTTGTAGATCTTTCCTCCTTGGAGATATTAAAAAGCTGTCTGGACTTGGTCCTGGGGAACTGGCTCAAAGTAGCCTTACTTTAGGTGGGAATATGGACCAAATCACCTCCACAGATTCCTTCCAACCTTGACCATTCTACAATTCCATGAAATCCCATTTTGTCGTAGTGTTCCAGTATTTTTTTGCTGCCATTATTTTTCCCCTGTAAGACCCGATTCTGGTATTAAAACCTCACCTCAGTTTTCACTCACATGCAGACAACTTCTTTCTTCCAGTTGTGCATTTTGCTTCTGCACCATTTGAGACAGGGAGACTAGGCAAGTGTGGAGAGGGAAAAGGGATTGGTTTTTTCTCCCTAGCCTTGTTAACTAGCTTCAACTTTGCACAGCTAGCACGTGGGAAACAAAACCCAAGCAATTCTCAACTTTCTCAATATACATTTAAAGGAAACATATCTAAGTAAACTTACTGGTTTTACTTACACGTTACCTTTTCCATCCTGTCTGGTAGAGATGATTTCTGTTCTCCAGCCTCGAGAATGTAAAGTGACCAAAAAGCCCCAAAAGAGCTACGGATTCTACCTGCGTATTGAGAAAGACACAGCTGGGCATCTCATCCGGAACGTGGAAAAGGACAGCCCAGCTGAAAAGGCTGGCTTGAAGGATGGAGACAGAGTCCTCAGGGTGAATGGTGTGTTTGTAGACAAGGAGGAACATGCACAGGTACATCTCCTTTTTTTTCAGCCTCGGATCCACAACATTCCTGTTCTCAAAACCCACTGTCACTGTGTGAAGCTTACTCCTGGTTTTATGGCATTTCCAGCTAGGAGATCTAAGAGCTCAGTCAACTGCTCTGATTATCTCCCTGCATCTTTCATTATCCACCGTGGGCATGAAAGGTCTTTAAGGTGCCTCCCTAACACATAAGCAGAGGGATAAGACAACAAAACCAGCAGAGAGTACAACCCTTCCTGAGGAGAGGTCAATCCCTCTAGCACCTGCCATTTCACCTTGTCCACTACAGGTGGTGGAGTTTGTCAGAAACAGCGGGAATTCTGTTGTACTCCTCGTTCTGGATGATGTATCCTATCAAAAGGCAGAAAAGGAGGGAGTGAACTTGGAAGAGCTGGGCCAAAAGGTGTCAACAGGACAGCAGCAGGAGCAGCAGTCCTCACCATCCATGGCCAATGGAGCAATCACTGCAGTTCCACAACCCCGGCTCTGCTACCTAGTGAAGGAGGAGAAAGGCTATGGCTTCTCTCTAAAAACCACAGAAGGTGAGAGCCTGGGGTGAACAGATGGTTTACATGTATTTTATATATGGCAGCAGGAACAGAGGCAACCACATTTAACACATGGGGGCCAGTGGTGACACGCAGCTGCTCCTGCTAGCAGAAAGTGAGACACAGTAAGATCAGATCTATCTCTAGTCCACTTTTGTATAGCACATTCAAGTGCACAGTTTCCCAAGGACCACATTTCTTATGTGGTAAAGATAATTTTTAAAATGAGGCTAAAAGAAACAGTTGTTTTCTGCTTGTTATTTAACCCACTGAAGTAACTGCACAAAACTGCACTTTTGCCCACTGCAAAACCGATTTTGCAGTCCCTGCACAAATCTCAGATATACACTCAAAATGCTACATTAAATCCTGTTCTGATCCTCCAAATCACCTCAAGAATGAGCAGAAAAGGTTCTAGGCAGCTTTAATCAACACCTTTCCTCATTTGCAAATTATTTCATTTAGAAAACAAGGGATTTTGAACCTTTTCCATATAGCTTTTTTTCCAAGGTCATAGGGAAGTCTTCAGAAAGCATCACTGCTAAAGAGAGTATTTTGAAATGCAGTGTAACTGAAAGACCAAACATAGGACATTTCTAAATTTATAAAATAACAATAAAAGCAATTCCTCACTTCAAATTGGAGGAGAGGAAGTGGGGTGGGAATCAAATCCCTTTCTGTTACCTTAACTGGCTCCTTTGGCACACTTGGTAGAGAAATAAAAGACTGAATGAGCTGCAGATAGTGAACAAATACCTCCCTCCCCTGCAGAAGTTATTTGTCCAGGACAGAATAAGAGACACAGGCGTGTCTGTGTGGAAGGTTTGTGTTGTCCTTGCAATCCGCACACAAGCTGAGACTAAAGACATCAGAGCTGAGTTTCCTTAAGCATTAAATTCAGACCTATTTCAGTGACTGTATAATGAGTTTTCGTTTATTTTAGGACAGAAGGGGTTGTTCATAGTAGAGCTCTCATCTCAAGGAGCAGCTGCAAAGGCTGGTGTCCAAAACAACGACCGCCTGATTGAAATCAATGGAAAAAACGTGGAAAATGACACACATGAGGAAGTGGTGGAAAAGGTATTTGTTAGTAATACTGACTCCTCTTCTCTTCTGGCCCACTTTCACATCAGCCTATCACAGCCACTGAGGAGGCAGGTTCTGGATGATCTAAATGCTTCACTGTAAATTTTAGAAGCTATTGTTTGTGTATGGTCAGCACAGTTGGTACCTCTCTGCTTTGGCTCTGCTGTCAAGCAGCCTCTTGAACTGACTGAATGAATGCTGCCATCAATACAGGCCAAAGGATTTCAAATTACAGAAGTACACTGCTGCCAGAAACCCCATTAAATAAATCATGCTCTGTTCCTAGAAGTCCTAGAAATGCTCCTAATAGTAAGAGGACAGACAAGTCACCAATTGTGGTTTCCAGGGCAGGAAGAAGGGGAACTCTCTGATGATACAGTTAGCATGGAAGAGAGAAAAATCATTATTTTAGACAGTAGTTCCTTTCTCCTCTTAAGAAGTCTAAAACTAATGAAAATTACTGGGCAAGTCATTTCACTACTTGGCCTCAGCTACAAAGAGCAGTGCTAATGAGGCTTTCAGCTTTCCACTATTGACACTGCTAAAGTGCAGCTGGAGCTGAAGAGATTTCAGAGCACCATGATACATGCTCTGTCACTCCAGCACCATTATTCAGTGCACACTACTATGGAACTGAGAAACATCTAGGTCTTATGGAGCTGCTATACCAGCAGCAGCAGAGCAATATTGGTTAAGATTAATAGAAGGCATCCATTAGACTAGAAAAAAATAAGAGAAGGATGGACTTGGAAAGGTTAAACAACAAAAAAACCCCAAAACTAACCAACAAACCAAAACCCCAAAACAAACAAAAAACAAACAACCAACAAACATACAACAAAAAAAAGGCAAAACCTCAGAACCAGTGATACAGGAGGCAAAGAGGACCAAGAGTCACAGAAACTTCAATCTTGTCACTGTAATCTAATATTTTGGCATGGATTGCATAGTAAGAATCACACATTGCAGTGTTTTTGTAGTGCTTGGTTTATCTAGATGTGGAACTCACTCTAGTGACACTCACTGGTCTCTGCTGGCACTGTATGCCACTCTTATGGCATTCTACAGCTAATTCCCTACACATCAGGAGCATAATATGGAATACAGAAAAATTTGCACATATCTGTGCTGGATTTTCCATGCCTGAGATCCCATCACAGTCCAAACTGCTGACTGGTGGGATATAAATCTACTTATAGTAGGCTAGCCTACACCTTATGGCTCATTCATCAACAGCACATTCACATCACTACATCACTTTCCAAAGTATCTACAATTCCCACGTGTTGTTGAAGGGGTCACATCTGAGACTGTACCTGTACTACCACAGGTAAAGAAGTCTGAAAATCATGTTATGTTTCTACTTTCAAATGAAGAAACAGACCAGTATTACAGAAGCCAGAAGATGGTACTGAGCAAAGAGAATGCCAGCCTGAGATTGCTTCCCCTCAAACCACGACATGTTGAGATCCAGAAAGGAAAAAATGGTTATGGCTTTTATCTACGGATGGAACAAAATACTGGTGGTAAGAATCAAGTTAACACACACACCATGGCATTTGCTGGGCAGTTTTTTTCTTGTTCAAGGTTTGCAGACTTCATTCTCTTTGGTTTCTTACTGGTCCTCCAGGACAAGTCCTCTGGAGACATGCTGCAAACTGGTCACATCAGGGAAACTATCTCATGCTGAAGTGCAATTCTGACAATTAGCCTTTCCCATGCATTTCAATGCGTTTAAACTTATGAAGCACATGCCTACATATCAATCTTCTTTCCCTTCTTATCTTAGGCCATGTAATCAAGGATGTTGATTCTGGGAGCCCAGCAGCCAAAGCAGGTCTCAAAGACAATGATATATTAGTAGCTGTCAATGGTGAGCAAGTGGATGGTCTGGACCATGAAAGTGTAGTGGGAAAAATTAAGCAGTCTGAAACAAAAACCACACTGTTGGTAGTGGATAAGGAGACTGACAGCATGTATAAATTGGTAAGAAAATGTAAACTTCTGCTAAAAATCGGTTGCTTTATCATTATGCAGCAATGAAACAGCCAGTTTGCTCTGACAGACAACTCTTCAACTTGCAGGAAATGTCTAAGATACACCCACTTTTCAGCAGCTCCCCCTGCACTTGAACAGCAAGTTACTAAACACTCAAATTTTTGGCCTCTGCCAGATTTTTTAGCCACTATTGGAAAAAAAAATCTAAATTTAAACACCCCACAAGAAAGGTTAGAAAATGAAGGCAACAAATTCAGAGCTAGGTGGCCATGCAACCATTTATGAACAAGTAACTAAATTCCCTTCTTGCATAGATCAACACTGTAGTTTTCCACACAGCCAAAAAATAACAACAGTTCTTCATTGTAGCTCGTCTGAGTCATTAGCAAGGTTTCAAACAACACATATTGAGCATGAAAGTCCAATACAGATATCACAACAAGAATTTTTGTTAACAAATTTTTATCACTTCTTTTCAGGCTCAAGTTTCCCCCTTCTCATACTACTATAAAGCACAAGATCCAAGCCCAGCTAAAATGGAGGAGAAAATGGAGCTCCACACTGAGCACAAAGTGATCCACAAGCCAAGGATCTGCAAGATGGTGAAAGGGCCTAATGGATTTGGCTTCAGTTTAAACATGATCAGAAACAAGCCTGGACTGTTCCTCAATGAGGTATTAATGTAGAATGAATAAGGAAAGGCTTAAGTAGTCTGTCAGACATCTTTCTCCCTTCTGTCTTGCAAATACATTCAAGAAAAGCTACAAAAGACAAGGCTCTTCTCCAGTGGTCTCAGAAAAGATCTATAATTGTTAAAGTCAGACTGATTTTGTAGGATCAAGATAAAAATAAGCATCAGAATCATTCCTCATTCTGTTAGACATTTAGAGGGAAGAGTAATCCTGATTTTGCATCATCTTTGCTTTTATTCACAAGGCTGACATGCTAAATTCAGTATTTTAAATATTTTTTTTTTCCACTGTAGAACAAGAATACCCTACATGTAAGAGAGACACCTTTCCTCTGCTCTATCCCCCTTTTCTGAATTCCTAGTTGGCAGAAGTCAGGCCTTTATTGTCTTATGTCTGTGCCTTTAGCTTTCTTAAGAGGAGGGATTCCACTCAATATAAGGACTCTGTGAAATGTAGTGAAGTGACTGTAGAGGGACTTGGAAATAAGAAGAAAACTGGTTTTCCACCTGTCTTCATGATTCTACCATTTCTATAATGAAAGTCATGATGCACCTTAAATCTCAAACTGATGGGTTCCATGTTAAGTCCAAGCCTATTGCCTCTCCCAGTTAATTTCTGTCCCACAAACCCCTCCTTTCCCAGGTTTGTTTTGCCATCTTGTAAGGAAAGCAGTAATAGTCTAACTAACCCTCAGTTGTTAAGGCACCTTCCCAGGTTTTAAGCTAATATCACAGTTGGAATTGCCTTTGCAGGTACAAAAGCATGGGCCAGCTGACACAGCAGGTGTAGAAAATAATGACTTTTTGGTGGAAGTTAATGGGATGAACGTGATCAATGAATCCTATGACAAAGTGGTGGCAAGAATCCAAGCCAGTGGTGACAGACTGACACTACTGGTGTGCAGCAAAGATGCCTACAACTATTTCCAAAGCCAGAACATTCCTATCACAGCCTCTATGGCAGATCCAGTCCCTGACACTTTGGAACCTTCTGCTTATATAGAAAGTCACCTGGCAGAAGCAGAGAGAAACTCACCTCAACCAAGGGAAAGGGTGAGTAATACTGCATTAAGCAGATGTTGAGGGATCAGCTAAGAGTTTGGAAAATAACTTTTTTTTCAGCTAGTATGTATTCTCAAACTATGATTCTTAACTTGAATCTGGATTTTTACAAGTTGGTCTATGTTATTAAAAGGAAAGCTGTGGTCTGGTTATCATAAATAACTCTTCCTTTCCCCACACATAATATAGATATCTTTTATGAAAGATTACACCACAGAAGGGATTCACATACAAGATACTTTATGGAACATGATAATCCAAAGATGGAAATCCTCAATAAAGATGGGAAACAGGCAATACAATCCTGAAAGTATAAATCACTTTGGGGAAAATAAGGTGAAATATTTCAAAATAGATCATTACATAGAAAGAGCAGCAACTGATAGGATATGATGGTATTTTCTAGGAACTGTGCCCACATGAAATTATTTTACTCCCTTCATGGCAGCAGAAAAAGTCTGAAGCATGACAGAGATCAGAAAAGCAGAAGTGTATTTCTTCTTGAAACAGTAATTTTGAACTGTGTGGTCAGCCTTAAATATTTAAATGCTTCTTTACTGACCATGCAAAAGAGATGGACAAGGAAGTGTAAGACCAATACTGCCTCCTAATCCCCTTGACCATGTGTCCAGCTGGAAGATTTTTCCAAAGTTTCTTAGTCACTAAGCTGCATTTTGCAGATCTGAAGTTAGCATCACCACTGTGTGCAAATTCAGCAGGCATGGGAATTAATCAATAGGAAACCTCTATTAAAATAATTTTTAGTTAAGTAGTTTTAGACCAAAAAAGTGTTTCAACAATAAAAATCCCATTTGTTGACTGTCATCCAAACAAGTACATGACTAGTGCTGATGAAAGTAGGAGTCCTTTAAAACACTGCAGACTATCAAGCATGTTTACAAACAATAATATATCAGAAGGTAACAAATAATCAGAAGGTATTTGTTCCTCCTCTGCAGGCAAACTCATTCTCCTCTTCACAGTCAGCTGCCTCTACAAAAGCAGACAGTGACAATGACGACACAAAGTTGTGAGGAGACACTATGCCAAGAACAAAAAAAAGAAGCCTTCCAAATCCTCTTTCTTCAATCATTCTTTGCACCTCCCAGGACTTGACTGTTCCTAGGAATGCCATACTTGTAAAGGACTGCAACCTCTTGCTGAAATGCAGCTGCCTGAAATAAATACTTCAGTGTAACCTGTATTCATTTAACACTGCAATTGCACTTCCTTGGCTTTCTGTCTCAAGAAGAGGGCAGTTAGTCACTTCTGTAAAGGCTTAAGTAACTAGAAGTATATAATGAAGTATACTGCAGCAGAAACATTTTCTGGATTCATAAGCATCTCAGCCTTTTAAGGATAAGCTCTTAATAAAGAGCAATTGATTTCTCCACATCTCCCAGGAGATGTAGTTCTCCTAATCCAAGTCCATCAACTGAGTCTCTGTGGTGACTCTCCTGTAGTACAGTTGTGAAATGGCATAAGCCAATGTACTCTGTGCATTACACTCCTTTCTCCTGCTAACAGTGTAGAAATTTCTTTCAAAACACTTACCTTTCATAACTCAAAGTATTTAAGCACTATTTTATCTCCTCTACATAGAGTCATGGATCACAGGAGCTAGAATAGTGTATGTAATTCAGTCATGCAGGTTTGTCTAACTCCAAGTCAACACCACATTGACTTGAATGGGATATAAATGGCTCTAATACTCCTGCTGTATACTCTGCTTCCTTGCTGTACACCAAAAACAACTGAGAAATAAATTGTCTAGACTTTTCTTCCCCTCTCGGGTCTTTCTCTTACCACCTATGATTTATGTTCCAAAACATTTTTAAAACAAAGCTTAGGAGAGTGCCTATGGGAAGCTATATGCTTAAGTCACATGAATAACATTTACTTGCATGCCTTGAATTATATCAAGAAGGGGAAACAGGGTACTGTAGAAGAATACACAGGTGGTGGGCAATACAAAATTGACAGCATGAGGTAAAAAAAAAGTAATTTACATACAAGATAAACAAGGCCTAGCTGTAGCTTCTGACTTCACAATGAAGTCTATAAAAGAGGAATCCAAAACTTCTGATCCTTTCATGTAAGGAGAAAAAAAGTTGAGACTTGGCAAATAGAAAGCTAATAATTTCCAGCTCCTAAGGACAGCAGGTACTATTGATGTACACTCCATACAGAAATTCTCACCACTTCACTTCTGCCAGGCAGCAAATCCTAGCCAATTTCCAACTCACTTCCAGACAAATCTTTGGGGCTGACAAAAAACAACTGTGATGATTGCATGAGCGATACAAAAGCTTATTTAATTCCACAGGCTCCAACATTCAACTCCAGAATTGCCATCCTCTGAATCCCAATCACAAGCTGATTTTCAAAAGAAAAGTCACAGTTCCTTGGTTCCTTTTATGGAGATGCTTTTCCAACAGCAGGTCTTCCCTCAGCCAGCCTACTATGCCAGTTCTGATGCCCCTGGATATTGATGTACCAAGAACTGCCCTTACTCCTTGGTAATGAACTCTCACATTCAATACATGCACCCCCTTCAATCTGTGGCACCTTAACAACATGAGCCACAGAGCTTGCTGATGACATGTGGAAGTTCAAAGTTCCAGTTACACTGTTGGAACACAGTGTATAGTCCTGGCTCTCCAAGTTTTGCAGTCCACAGGAGTTGCAGCAGTGCATTTGGAAGGGACAGAGAGCAGTGCATGACTGCAGTCCTTAGAGGGCCATATGCTTTTCTGGGGCTTGTTTGTGTGCTAAATAGAGAAAGAGGATACTGGACAGTGCACTAACTAGGAAAATCACATCGAACCAACGGTGGTAGAAGTTGAACTGAAGCTCTCCCAAGACTTCAGTGATAATAGTGCGATACTCCGGAGGCATGCTCATCCGGATCAGCAGCACTGAGGACACAAAGTACATCCCCTGCAAATCACAAACACAGAAGGAGTCATCCTTTCAAAATTGGCCACGTGGCTAACATGGGTCAGCATGATTTTACTCCAGGTGTAAGTACACACACAGAGTTAGGTCCGTACACATAAATGTACACATAAATGTACACAGGCGTGATGTGGTTCTACATACTCACCATTATCTGTGCTAAAAGCAGAACAATAACATTGGAGGACTTGCTGCTGGAAATGGCATAGAAGAACTAGGGAAGAAAAAAAAATCACTGGAAATAAGCTGTTAGATAAGTCTGATATGCCTTAGGACAGCATGAAAGGTATGTACCATTTAATACTTTTCAATTTAAAAAGCAATAAAAAGCATATTTTCTGGAGAGATGTCTGTACCCTGCTTTCAGAAACCTGCAGTCTTAGGCTTAAACATGAATCTCCTTCAGCCAGTGTGGCCACATGGCAAAAGTCACACAATAATATATACTGAAGTTTAAGCTTAGATCAAAAAAAGCCAAACATCAAGACAGTGAGTCACATGGCTCTTGACTTAATGCCTTTCCAGTCCTACCAGCAGCTCAAATTAAGCAATCTAAATTCTTTTAATCACTATTTTATCAACCTTACAAATAAAGTCCAGGCTACATCAGCATTTTGAACCTGTGCTTACATTTAATCTCATTTAACATCAATAACCCCTCCCAACAACAACAATAGAGGCTGAGCAGGGAGATACACTGCAGAAGGTATTTCTCCTACCTTCCCCTCTCTGCAAGTATTTACATTCAGCTATTTAAAATATAAATAAGTAGTGAAAGTTTATACAGTATTTGCCCCATCTAAGTTAAAGATCTGATAACAGCTTTCCTGATCCAAGAAAGAGTTTTGGCTCTTACCTTTGTAAGAGTGATTAACAATCCTCTGATAGAAGTAACAATGATTATTCCAACAAGAATAAAGGAAATGTGCTGAGACCAGAATTTCACCTGTATCAAGAAGATTACAGTTAAATAACAACCCCATTTACACCACACTGTATAGCTGCCAATTCTTCAGGATCTTGGTATTTCCTAATTGTACTGATAGCCACTGAAGACAGGTTTATATAACAGGTATTTTCACAAACATATTAGCAATTGTTTACCACAATCACACAAGAAAAACAGATTAAGCTTACACCAATCAAAGAACACTGTATTCCTAGATATATATTTTTTAAGTGCCAATGACACAACATTTATGTGTGCAAGCAAACCTCATTAGTTAACATCTGTAGTTAAATGTATTAAGCAAATCTGCACAAAACAAATAAGCCAATCACTGCCTGTCTGCCAAGACCATAACATCCCAGGAAAAAAAAAAATCAGTGTGAAAGTCCAGTCCATGGTGCATTTTCCTTCTCAGTTAGTCAGAAGTCAAAGGCACATTCTCATCAGTCACTCTCTCCCTGTCATCAGAATGAATTTATTTAGGTAAGAAAGGAATTGTTGAAAAGGGTCTAAGAATTAATAAAAGTCTCACATCAAACTGGATTCCCAGATAATTTACAGTGATCTCAATTCCTCTTGTGACTGGATCAGTCTTCCCTACTCGGTCAAATACAATGTTGATGGTTGCCTGCAAGAGAGAGATGGATTTACATTCAGACAAGAAAACAAAAGCATATCTCACTGTTACATGTGAAACCCTTGCAAGATTCTTACTTTTTATCACCAAGGAACAGGGCAAGGGGTGGTTGGATTGTGTAAGAAGGTGCAAAATGCATACGTGTGAAAATTGCTCTATTACAAACAGATCCTTAGCTTTATTTTATTTATATTTATTTTATTTTAACCAAAGGCCAGTTTCTTTCAGAAAGCATTTGCATATGTCCACTTAAAACCCATTAAAGCATTTACATACCATGAAGATTTTCCAGACACAATAAATGGAGAAAAAATAACCCATAAAGTTGAAGTATTTTCCCTGGAAAGTTTTGGAGTACTCTATTCTCTCCTGGAAATACAAAAGGAAGGAGGGGGAACAGAACACATACACAAAATTATTATTTCCATAAACACCCACAAGACAAAATTGTAACATCAACATTAACAAATACAGCTTCATTCTTCTACAACTCTTGATTCAACTGTTTCAGGACTGAAAAACTTGAATCCTAAAGTTTCTGAATGGCTTTATGGACATGGGGCATACCATGGCATGTATCTGATCTGGAAGAAAACTGCCATCTAGACCCCAAAGTAAAGAAACAGAACCTTACTCCACTGCATCACATTTCAATATTTACCTTCTGGGCCATGCTACCTACCTTTGTTGCATGCAGGTCAGCAGTCTCCAGGAAAAGCTGTCGACTCAGCTCTTCTAGGGCATCCACTTCTTGCTGGATAAGGGACAGATCTAGCAAACCAGCACAGTCAAGGCTAGAATATGTCACAAATTCTTAATTAAAAACAAAACATTGCCCACATTCAGCTCAAGGGTCACATCTAATGGTCTGACCACTTATTTTGGTCCAGTTAATTTTTCCATAGATTCACATTTGATTTCTTAATGCTGTTTGTTAATACTTCACCCAAAGACATCCTAAGGATGCACATATTGCACACTATTCCATTTTAAGAAGGTGGGCAGTACACAGTATTCAGGGACATGCAACACATCACAGAATAGAACCAGAGCTCTCAGACTGCTGCTCACTTTGATCAGTGTCCCTTGTCACTGAAGTGCATCTCACATGTCACTCTCACATCACCTTCATGAACAAAACTGCTGAGAAAGTGCTCTGAGAAATTAGTGATTATGATGATGAGCTTCATCAAACAGCCAAATTCTAATTTTAACAGTTAGTGGGAAAATAAGATGAGTCTTAAATATGCAGACTGCAAGCTATTCAGTGGTCTGGCAGAAATTCATGGTAGGCAACAGTAAGTTAGAAAAATACAGACACCTATAATTCCCAGCAGATTTCTACCCCTTTCACATGGGTACAGCAATTTGTGCTCACCTGTTCCTCTGCACCTTTGTCACACTGCTATAGCACCACTGGCCAGACAGTATAATGAGAATTTATTAGGCTAACAAGTTGCTTCCTACTCTTCTTTTTTCTGACAGCTTTGAAACATGGCCAGAAAGCCAAGCATAGGTCAGGTAAATTTTTTTCAGCCCCTGTCAACCCCTTTGTTTTCCTGATGCACATCACAGGCTTTCCATCCTGAAACACATTTCAAAACTACACATGCAGGTCAGTCACATGAGCAGCAGATTACACCAGAATAGAAAGTTGCCTCTCACATCAGTGATGTGACACTCTAAGTGTGCACATCTGTTCCATGATCTTATGTACACCTCAACCATGGTGATGCAACAGCACATTTATAGGACAGGGCAGCAGCACACAGCTCCCAGCTGTGTCCCAGTAAAGCTATGTGTACAGCCCCTGAGCAAAAGGTCAGCCAGAACAGTGCCAGAGAGCAAACTTCCCATGAGACATTAAGGCTTTTGCTCAGACTGCTGAAACATGTTAGAACACAAATGCTTTGCAACTGATCCAACTAGCACTCATCCTTGTAAAACTGAAGAAAGCTGGAGCCACCTGCTAAGGCAGGTGTGAGGATGAAGATGAAGGATACTTTCACTGCCTGCAACAGATGTTGTAACACTTTTTATCATTCCCCAGAAGCCAGTGGGTTTGTTATGCACTTCTCCTCTCTGGAACATTGTCCTATGAGCCACTGCTATCCTGAAAAAAACAGAGAACACAAGGCTTTAGGAATAAAATAATTTTAAAAAAACAGATGTCCATTTTTTCCCCCCTCCCCAAGAACCAATCTTGCTTCATAACATTATCTTGATTACCTCTGGAGTAGAGCCCAGATCTAATCAAGCAAGATTCAATGAGACACTTCCCCAGACTTCCATCCAAGATCCTGCTTCAATCCTTGAAGGGATTTAAACCAAATTAAAAATAAAAATTCTAATGGATTTCTCAGTCATATGTTCAGTTGCTTTCCTTTCCTCAAACACATGACTGTGCTATCTCAAGTTCAGGGGATCAGAAGACTTTGCATACTCCTCTCTCCCCTTGAATACCTCTTCATTATCTCTGCACATCCTCCTCCTCTACAGAGCTGGGAGTGCTGAATGGCATGCAGCAACACTCTCTGAGATGCTGTCATTCACTCCTGGGCTGCATGACAAGCTGTTATGAAGCAGAAATGCATAAATCCACTATTGGACTGAACCACTGGATGCTTCAGGCAATCTGAATGTGACCCTTAAAGCTGATAGCACCACTACAGTAGCAGCTGCATATTGTCCCTCACACTCCCATGTGCACAGCAGCATAATCCACACAAGCAGTGCTGCCTTCTGGCCTTATTTCCTCACATTTCTCCCCATTGAAATCTGTGAGCCAGTTATCCACTCCTAAGCTGAAAACTATTCACAGGATTGTCAAGGAGATCTGTGATTTGACAGTGGCTGAGGCTTTTCCTATAGCTGCAGCCAGTATGGATTGCTACATTTGGCACCAAGCCCTCTTCAAGGTTGTTGATAAGCAGTTTGAAAATAAATAAATAAATTCAATCCTTCACATCCAGCAAAAGAAACACCCTTAGGGCATCCCCTACATGACACACATAAAAGCAGATATGGCCACAGACTACAAATAACAGGGATCTCAGAACAACTCTATTCATCCCAATAGCTGCCAAAGAACAGAATTGCAGTTTTAATCCTTACTTTCTTCCCAGTACCCAATTCACACAGTGCATCCCAAACAATCCACAGACAGCACTGCAGTGAAAATGCAGCTGTGTCAAGGTGAAGCATGAGACTAAGTGTACAGAAGCATCTCTTTTCCATCTGGAGGTGACAGGGATCTCTGCACCCACACAGCAGTCATGAGTTCTGAAGACAGGATCCAGAGGCAAAAGCCACTCACTTTGTCTGTGTAGATATGTTGCTGTGTGTACATCAGGCAGGCTGATCTGACTCTAACATGAAGCAAAAATGAAGCAATCATGAAACAATCTCAGCACTTCAAACCTGAGGCTCAGCTATGTCACACCTGCAACTAGGAGTATAAAGAATCTGCCAGCTTCAGAGGTGAGTTTCCATAAGGCTTTACTTGACTACACCCAGGAGAAAATATTAATTCCTGTGCTAAAAGCATCAGGAAAAACAACTTTCAAAGACCATCTCCTAATGACAATGAAGCCATGATGAAAAAAGGTCAGTTTGATAATGTCAGGATCAGCAAAGAAAATGCAAAAGGTTTATGTTCTATTGCCTTATAACCCTTGCATACATTGAGAAGTTCATTGAGTTATCAGCAGTACTGAAAAGATGGTCAGAAAATAACTGATAATTTATCAACTGCAATGTTTATGCATCTACCTTTTTAAGCTCTGCTTTCTATGAGCAAAGTGTCACATTTTGCTTTGACAGGGAACAGTGCCTTGCATAAAAATAACAAAATCTACGTAACTCCAGCTTCTGCTATTTCTTGCATATTTCTGAGAACATGTAAAGTTTAGGTTGTTCTTTCATTGTTTTTTTTTCTTTTTTTAAAAGCAAATACATAAACTTCCACATAACTCCCATGAAATTAATGTACTCAGCAGATACACAGATTACATTTTCAATGTAAATGAAATTAGACTGTTACCAAAAGTGGCTTTTTTAGCTCAGTGTGCATGGAACAAACTAAAAAAAAAAAAAAGCAGAGTTCTGGTGGCACACTTGTGCACTACACTACATCCAACATAGTAATGTTTTCCATGTCCACAAAACTTAACTAATATATACCTTCCCATTTGCAAGGACATAGCTGTGTCCACACCAGCTCACTAGCCTGCTTCAGCTTTGGCCAGGAAATACCAGGTCCATAGAGGAGGGGAGCACTCAATATTATGAGCCAATTTCTGTACTGAAACTGCCAGTAAGAGAGCCAGCTCTGGGGGCTTAAAGGGCACTTCCACATCAGGAGAGAAAGGTGCCCATCTTACAGACTAGCCAAGTTGCCCTCAGGTTACAGTTTGTGGCTTGGAAATCTCATCTGTGCCACTACAGTAAAAAAGGGTATCATTTAGTGCAGATGGCTGGGGGGAAAAAAACAAACAAACAAACAAACAAAAGTTGTGCATGAGGCCAGAATGAAACACCACACAACCCAACTCAGCCACCTGTTTCGCTGAGCACATAACCCTGACAGGATTTTGGTAATTTCAAGAACCATCTTCTACCATACTGACTGAAAATCCTTGAAAGAAATAATTTTATGCTACCCCTGCCTTCTCACCTTTTCTTTTTGCTAACTATCATGTCCATAGTCTGAAGGAGTCGTCTCTCCAAAGCCAGAATATCTGCATCTGTCACATTCCTGCAAGACAAAGCCACCCAATTAGACCTGCTGTCACATGACAGGATATAAGAACACACACATGAAACAAAGAAGAGAGAAGACTGTGTAGAGAGAACATGCTTCACCAATGGAAATGGTTCTAACATGCAGACATGCCAATAGCTAATTTCAGAAAACAAGGTATGACAAAAATTTGAATCAATGTCACAGAGAAAGCAGAATAATAATCTCAAAAAAGTTGACAAAATATTTCACAAGGCTGCAGGTACCTGAGAAAGTAGGACATGTAAGTGTATGGACAGTTGACAGCCCCAAACCCTGAGAGCAAAGCCATGAGTGTCACTCCAATCACACCCACACGGCTGATGAGCTGTTCTATAGACAGGATTCCTGAGGAAGGAAAAACACAGCATTAGTAACCTTGCTCTCCTCACTCTGCTCTACACTCTGGGCCTTCACAGCATGGCACACACATGAATGCTCAATGAACCTGACTGCCTTCCCACTGCAATGACCAGGGATAGCATGAAGTACAGACAGGACCATGAAAAAGGTAGAAAGTCTGTGAGAAAGCACATTGCCATGAGACAGGGGTGGGAAACTAACTACAAAGTAGTTTAAGGCAGATCTGGAGAGGACTAACAATATTTTGGTTCTAAATGAATAGAACATTAGTGATTGCATTTTGTTGAGGTAGGAACACTTAATCTGCCAGACACTACTATAAAGGCCTCTTCCACAAAGCAACTAGTGCAATAACCAGAATTAGTAAGATGGAGCCAGACTCTGCTCAGTGTCATCCAATGAGAGGACAAGAGGCAATGGGAGTCAGTTGGAGCACAAGAGGTTGAGAGGAAACACAAGGAAAAACTTTTTCACAGTGTGGGTGCCAGAGCCTGGCAGGGGCTGCCCAGGGAGGTTGTGGAGTCTCCTTCTCTGGAGACATTCCAGACCTGCCTGGATCTGTTCCTGGGTGACTTGGTCTAGGTGATCCTGCTCTGGCAGGAGGGTTGGACTAGATGATCTAAGTCCCTTCCAATCCCTAACATTCTGTGATTCTGTGAGGTGAATTCCACCTGAGCACCAACTGGACTAAAAAATATATTCATGTAACACAGCATGAACCTCCAGCCTGTGATGTAACCAACACCAAGCACTCAAGTTGTATTTATTCTTTTCAGCCATCAAACAAGACCTCAACCTGTCTCCTCAGGATACAGTGCCATGTGCTACTAAACATTACTCATTTTTTTAGGAGCTAGTTATAGAGCAGCTGCCACACACAGCACATTTGGAGCTTACATGAATGCAAAGCTGAGATGGCCAAGAGCCAAGCCACATTTCATGCTTCAGAGAAGGGGAATAAATGATGAAAACAAGGCAAAAAGACTTCACAAAGGGAGACTGAGACACCCAGTCATGTGCAGCTGCATAGAGATTTACACGAGCTACAGAATGTGCTACAATACACTGGCCTTTTGCCCCACACACTGTCAGACAGCTGCAGTTAAAAGAGAGGTGCCTTCAAAATGACATGACATTCCACTGGTTAAAGCAATGCTTCCCTCTAACACTCACAGCAACCTTGCTCTTGTGGTCAGCTCAGAGAAAATTAATGTTTTATCAACTCAGATAAAGAGTTTTATTAGAATATTAGTAGGGAACTGAGTAAAGCATAACCTTGCTTCAACTATGAGCTTCCAAACTCAGGTCTATTAAACAAGATGTAGATGAAACAGGTCTCCTGACTCAGAGCCCTTGACTGTTGCTGCATTTCCCAGCTGCAGCTTTCTCCCATCATCATCTCCAGGCAAGGCACACCCTGACACAGGATGCCAGTGCAGGTACCTGAAAGGGCCACACTAGGGAGCACAACTCCCCAGTTGCAGCACACCATCTCACATGTAGGCCAGCAGGAGCACAGTAAGGAAGACACTAAGGTAACATACCACAGTGTGAAGGGCTCACTGAGCATGGCAGATATATTCACCAATTTGTGTGAAGCTGACTGAATTGCACCTCTTGAGAACAATATACAAACAGCTTTTCAGTGCTGGGGTAAGGGCATCTTAGCTACATGGGAAACTCAGGTGACAAATATTCTGGCTCTAGAGAGTTCTCACACTTAGGTGACTGAAGGATTCAGTCCAGTTAGGCACTTGCTAACAAGCTCTGTTGAACACAAGCTAGCCCAAGTGTACCCAGTATCTTCACACTACAAATACTCCTGGTTCCATGACTGGAACACAGAGATGTCCAAGACAATTCTGCACCGAAAGAGTTTTGGTGTCCAGCAGGATATACCAACTCACATTCTAGTACCATGAAACTGTATTGCCTCTGGGCTCAGGAGGTATATGAAGCTGTACTGGAGCTAGCAGGTACTGCCAGCCATGCTACTGGCTACAGTCTACACAGCTCTGGTATTTAGGAGCCCTGCCATGTTTTGTCAACTGGACAGTCACCCACACCAAACTGATCTGATTTCAGTCAGAAGAAATAATCTGACTGAAAAAAGTAATTGGTTGATGATTCTCTGCTTAAATAAACTAGCTGAAGACTCCATAAGAAAATAAACAAGGGAATAAAAACCATGGTCAGCTTTTTGTGGAGGTGAAGTACAGTATTCTTAACTCATCTACTCATTAACTCATTCACTTACCTAAAAATTTCCTGTGGTACTGGAAGAAAAAATAACACAAATAACGCAGATGTACCCACTGCCAACCTTCAGATTGCAGATTTCAAACCTAAGCAGACAGTTGCAAGAACTACTTTCTACAGTTCCAACTGTAGAGCTGAGAAAACATAGTAATAACTCCAAGATAAAAGACAAGCCTATTTCTGAGGAGGGAAGAAATCAGCAGGAATATGAAACTCACCATGCTTTGGGCTGAGGATAGGAAATGGATCTCCCAACTTCCAGAAAAAGTACATGAATGTCAACCACAGAACACAGGCAAAAAGCAACTTCTGTCTGTGCACTGAGAGGAGAAAAAAAAAAACTAAATAAAATCACAGTATTTTAAAGACAACATTCCTTAAGGTATTTTTCAAGCTTGCAAAATTCTGTATTGGTCCAAAGGCTGCTTTGAGCACAGGTGGCCAAAACAGGTGTCAACTAGAAGAGCTACAGCCAGCAGTATGCAGCACCTTTTTGCTTCCTACAGAACCAGTTAATTGAGAAACCACTGTTTGCAAGAGCCAGTGCAGCAACACACCACTGCAGCTTTTCCCCAAGGATGTATGCTGAGGGCTGTGCTATGAACTGGGGATCACAACCCTGTGTCTTTCCTGTGTGACCCTGAACATGAAACTTGACCTTCATGTCAAAAAATACATATTTATTACTTCCAACTGACAAGCCTAAACTTAATACAAAAGAGGCATAATACCAACAGCTCAAGGGTAAGTGTCCATTAGTGCATGGAAGAGGCCTCATCCAGACAGTAGTAAGCAAAACCAGAAGCAAACCAGAAGGAATTTATTAAGCTTTTCTGCCTCAAGAGTGATTTATTGAGCTTCTCTGCCTCATTTCTTTTATCCCCTTAGGAGAACAACACAGCTTTGCCAAGGGTTTGGGGGTTTGGTTGCAAGCTTAAAGCTGCAAAGGAATAAATTCTAGTAAATGTTACTCTGTAGTGCTCAACTTTGGCAAAACACTTAAGGAAAAGTTGGACTTCTGCTTCATAAAGAGTTCATGCTCAAGCATTAAGTTCCAAAGAGAAGATATTTAGCCATAACAAAGCCAGAGAATAAAGGGAGATACAGAGACAGTGACCAACACATCTCATTTGGATGTGGTCTCAAGTTAGCAGCCCCAAGTAAGCCAAGTACTCACACAATCTGATATTGCTGACCACAAAGTACCCAATGTAGAATGGTACCATGAAGACAAGGATGAGCAAAATGACACACAGGTTCAGCTTCCAGTGAAAATATCGAGAGCTAAAATAAAGCCAGAATACTGATTATTACATTAACACATTTCCCAAATACAACTACATGTCAATGCAATCTTCCCAGCTACAGCAAACACTGGATAATTTTTGTCTAGCATATAGAATATTATGAATGTTGTTTGTTGTTGGAGTTTTGGGTTTGTTTTTTTTTAATACAGTGCTCAAGAGTGTGTACTTCATAAATAACAACTATGCAGAAAAAAGATGCTGCAATGTTATCAAATACTGTATTTTCTGTAGGCATCATTCATTTGATTTAGTGGAGCAGTAAATCAACACTAAGTTAAGGCAGTAATTACTTTTGTAATGAGTGGCCAAGTCAAAAAAGGGCCATTTCAAATTGAAAAGATTAAAAATACTTAAAAGTTCATAATTCAGTATGTTTCACTTCAAAGTGAGTTGCCTTATCAGCAAGACATTGCAAAGCAAGAATTTAACAAACACACATATATCAAAATGATCAATATTCCCCTTACCAAAGGGATTAGTAAAATGCAGATGAGATTCATCTTGGCTGAACTGACTTTTCTCTTAGCTTGAATAGAAAATTACATGCCCTGTTCCCAATATTAACTCGTATCTTCTTCATGCCTCAGGGAAGGAGAAAATATGAGGATCCTTGTCATTTTTTTTCCTAGCTAATTCTGAGCCAAACATTTTCATCTATATTGATGTCCAGCCCTTTATTGAAGCTTACAAAAGCATTGTAAAAATCATCTCCTCAGTGATCTCTCTGACTGCAAGCTCTACAGATTAATAACATGCAGTCAGAACTCACATTACCTTTTATCAGTTTTGTACTTCTTGCCTTTCAGAGCCTTTAACTGCTCTTTTAGACTAGTATGATGAGACAGAATAAATAGGAAACCCAGCCAGCTTCTACATGCTACTGTTCTACCTTCTCTTCCCTACTGACTTCTGAAGTAGCCAGGCTTTCACATCCCCTTTACCTGGAAGTCCATGCTCTATGTCAAGGGAGGGCATGCCTTTGATTCACAAATCCCATATTGTTACAGAAGTAGTTTTCACTCCACAATTAGCTTCACATATTATTCACTGTTCCCCATAGTCCTTAACATCTGAAAAGTGCTCTTCAGCATGATCTGACTCTTTACAATATTCCCATAAAAGAAATCATTTCTTTTAACTTCACAAGTGGAGAAAGTCAAAGAATGAAGTCTTGCCCTAAGGACCAAGACCACACTAATAGCAACTGCATAGAAAATTGGGAGTTTATGGCTTCTTGTCTTACTCTCTGCCAAATAAATGAGGCTGCTCAAGCACCTTCAGAGTTGACAATTTTCTCACACAGCTTCCCCAATCCAAGGTTAATCTGTTAATTGAGAAGCTGGACTGGAGTTGCAGCAGAATGCCAAGCAGGCTAGTCCTTGCCTGGGCTCCCAGACTCACCTGCTGTTCAGCACTCCCAAAATCTCAAAGATGATGAGTT